>JZLH01S0020180.1:10997-25371 GCA_001188425.1 Eucidaris tribuloides | reverse complement strand
ATAGAAAGGGTCTAATAATCAGTGTTGTAGTCAAGACCAGGCCATCCGAGACCAAGACCAAGACCAAGACCAGACACCCCGAGACCAAGATCAAGACCAAGAAAAAGAGGTCCGAGACCAAGACCAGCAGTCCGAGACCGAGACCAGCACTTTCCGAGACCAAGACCAAGACCAAGACCAGCGTTTCAAATGACACTAATTTGTGTATGTTTTGAGGATAACGTTACTTGTTACTCAGCATTAACTGCCTACTGGCTACACATTGCAATTAGTCTGTAATAGGATTTTTAAAGATTTAATCAAATTAACAGTTAATAAAGAACATTGAACAGTATATTTCCTTTGTTTCATTTGTCACTTACATGTAAAATGTCTCCCAAAGTTTAACGAAAATAGGACTATGACTACGAGTCAATATGATAGCTACAAATTGCACAAACGACTGAGAAACAATTTTAAATTGAAAAGAATACTTTCCCATGAGCACATTTGCCTGAGCTACTGAAATACAGATCAGATAAAGAATATAAAGTATTGTTAATAATCTTATTTCTTTCATTCATTCCCCGGGATTCATTCATGGTTTTTCTTCATTCATTCTTTTTTCATTTCTATATCTTCCTTTTTTCTCACTTTTTCCATTCATTCTTTTTCTTTCTTTTTTCCTGTTCTTTTTCCTTTCTATTTGTATTTCGTTCATGCAGTCTTTTTTTTTGTAATTTCATTCTACCCTTTTCTATTTTTTCCTTTTATTTGCTAATCTTTTGATTCTTTATTCTTTTATTCTATATTGTTTTTTGTCTTTCTTTCTGCCTCTTTACCATATCTTTCTTTCTTTTCTCCTTTTCTTTACTTCATCCTTTCATTTTCTCCCTTCTTGCTTACTTTTTCTATCTCTATCTTTCTTTCTCTTTTTTCTCTTCTTCTCTTTTTCATTAAATCCGTTTTTCCTTCCTTCTTTCTATCTTTCTTCCTTTTTTCATTCATTCTTAAGGTCTTTTATTCTTATTTCCTTATGTTCTATCTTTCTACCCTTTTCTTACTTTGGTCTACCTTTCATTCATTCTCTTTCTTTTCTTTTAATCCTTTCTGTTTGCAATCTTTCATTTTTCTTTTGTTTTTCTTTCATTCTAGTCTTTTCCCTTACTTCTTTTATTTGTTTGCTTTTTTGTTCATTCTTTACTCTTTTATATTCTTAATTCATTTTTCTTTCATTCTACATCCTTCCCTAACCTTCATTCCTTTCTCATTTTCTTCATTTTATCCTTTCTTTTTCTCTTTTCTTCTTGTTTTTTATTTCTCTTTCTTTCTCTTCTTCATTTTATTTTTCTTTCCTTCCTTCTTTCTTCTTTCTCTTCTTTCATTCGTGATGTCTTTTTTCCTTCTATTTGTTTTAAAATTTCTTTTCCTGCTATCTTGATGTCAATTTTCTTTTTTTCTTTTGTTTTCAGTCTTCTTTCTTTTATTATTTCCTATTATGTTTTCTTTCTTTCATTTGACTCTCTATTTTCCAATCTCTCCGTTTTTCTTTCTTTCTGTCTTTCTCTGTTACTTTTTCTTCCGTTACATTTTTATGTTTTAATGTTCATTTCAAACTTCTTCTCTTGTCTTCTACCATGTCTACTTCCATGTTCAATTATAAAAGGAACAACCAAAATATATTGCGTCAGAAAACCCACTGTTGTCGGTCCTTATTGATGTGTAGAAGATCTGTGTTAAAAACTATGTTTGAATGCACTCTGCATGTTTGAACACCCTAAACAGTGTGTCTCAAAAAAATTTGCAAGTGAAAACCGCTCCCTTTGGCAATTAGAAAATATTCTTGTGACATGATGTTTACATCAACGTCAACAGCATAGTCTTAGCTTTGAAATACTGTTAGTTTTGTTCAATTTTCTTGTCTTAATCTTGAGATATGTTAATTTAAATTAGAAAGGGTAAAATCACAATTGTGCCAATTTTACTACAGTCCCTTGTAAACGTGACCCAATTCTGTTTCCACCCTTTTGTTGTTTACAACATATCTCCAGATTAAAACAAGCTAATTTATGTTGACATAAACAAGTATTACAGTAGTAATTTCTAACTGTCAAAGTGGGCGCTTTTCACATGAACAATTTTTTACACATGCTGCACCATGTCTCAATAAATTGTGCAAGCAAAAGGCACTCTCTTTGGTACTTAGAAAATATTCTTGTAATTTGATGCTTACATTAACCTTAAGGGCACAGTCTTAGCTTTCAAATGTTGTTTGTTCAATTTGCTTGTTTTGATCTCAAGATATCTTGTAAACAACAAAAAAGTGGAATCACAATTGTGTTTCTTTTACGGGAAGAGGGCCTGGGCCTGATGCTATCATTGACTGTAGTAAAATTGGCACATTTTTTTATTTTACTCTTTTCGTGGGAACTGAATATAATCTCAGGATTAAAAACAAGCAATCTGAAAACAAAAACAAACGGTTATATTTAAAACGGTAAGACTATTGCCTTGATGCGTGATGTAAGCATGACATCACAAAAATGTTTTTTCTCATTTACCAAGAGGTGCGCTTTTTGCACTTGCACAATTATTTTTGAACACACTGTATATCATGTCGCCAAAATTGCAGTTTGTTACATGGCTACAACAATAAAGATTTGTATGTAAAATCAAATTTTAGTTGCTGGTCTCGGCTGGTCTCGGCCCAAAAAATCCGAGACAGAAGGTTCGAGGACCAAGACCAAGACCAAGACCAGAGGGTTCGGACGAGACCGAGACTAAGAAAAGGAGCATGCCTGGTCTCGAGCCGGTCTCGAGACCAAGGACCCAAGGTCTCGAGACCTCCAACACTGCTTAATTAATATTGGTAATATAGTTTGCCCCCCTGACCATTTTGTTAACTCTGGAAATCACATTTTGGTCGCATACCTAATGAGAGGAATAACATTTATATCCCCTGAAAGCGCAAGCGTTCCTGACGCTTTGAAAACTGCCATGCCCTGTTTAGCGCGCTTGCGCTTGTTTTGCTCCCTTGCGCATAAAAACAAAATCCACTTTCATAATTAAAATGATCATATATACTGCTTTAATTCACCCTAAGTATGAACCCCCTCGCAAGACCCTCCCCAATTTACACAAAATAACATTATTCCAACAACCTTTGCACAAAAATGGCCAATTATGCTTCTTCCTTCATCAGAAACTGGCCGCTGATACAACATATTTCCAGACCCGACTCCCTCAGGCAAGCCTCGCCCGGTTTTACAGCTTTCGGACTCTTGAGTGGGTGGTCGCGTCCCACATATTTCTCAACGAGAGGGCCCATATTTTGTTAGAAAATGTCAAATTTTCTCACCCTGGGAGGAGGACCCCACTACCCCAGACCCTCCCACAATTAATTGGCTAATCACAAATATGCCACACCTATTGGCCCAGACAAAAAAGAGGAGGTCAATCATGCATTCCTTCATGAAATATGGGCGCTGAGAAACGCAACCCTTATTTAAAGCCAAATGCTTCAAATTATTCTAAACCCTGGAGGAAAAAGCCCTCCCGAACCCCTCCCCAATCTTGTTTCACAAAACAACAATTACGCCAACAATCCTTATGCACAATCAGAAATTGACCAATTATCGTAATTCCCTTCATGAAAAAATGGTTCGCATGAAAAAACGCAATTTTCTAGGCAAAAATGGTCAAATTTCTCCACCCTCGGGAGGGGGGTCCCCCAATTATATCGCCATCAAATTGCCAAACTTTTGCCAAAAAAAAAAAAAAAAAACGCAAAGAGACAAAAGAGAGGTTCAATCAATGCCTTTCCTTCTTGAAAATTGGGGCATTGAAACACACCTTATTCAGGCAAAATATCCTAAATTTTCTCACCCTGGGGAGGGGAAGCCCTTCCAGACCCTCCCAATTTCATTTAATCAATTACACAATCGCACCACACATTTGCACTCCAGCAAAAAAAAAAAAAAAAAAAAAGATTTATGTGTTAATTGTCAATAAGAGAAATGAAAATTGTTAACAAGGCTGATAAGGAGGGGTGCAGTATAAAGATGATTAAGATACACAAATTTTGAACATGCCAGAAGCTATTATACGATTTCCCAATGTATAGTACCGTTTTGCCGTCGGTATTTGTGAGAAATTTCGGTAATTAGCTCTATAACACCCCCCACTCCAATAAGATCATAGGTCGGCCCTGCCCTCCCGTTTACAACATGGCAGCCGGACACCCTTGCCGGTCATCCACAGCAGTGACCACGCTCCGCCTGCGCAAGAATCACACTCACCCCACACGTTGCCATACAAATATGCTTGAATTTAGCAGCGCACAGACATGTGCTCCGTCACCCAAGTAAAAGGTCGCCCATTGTGTTTCCACCGCGAGATTTCACTGACAGGCGAATGTATCGGTAAGTTGAAATTCAAATTTAAAACTCAAAATAAAACTTTTGAATGGACTTTTTCATAGAAATGTAATAAATTACGCCTTTTGCACGATACATAATTTTCATTTCACAAAATTCATGTCTTGCAGCAAACAGCGGTCCAAACCACCGCTACTGCGAGCGATCGTAAAGGCGACAGACTTCACCACGGGTCGTTCCCAAGCGTGGGTGAAATCCTGTAAATGTTCCATTGAACTGTGCACAAAATCTACAGAACTGGGTCACTTTTTCCTTGTTTTTGTCAGATGAAAGACCGTATCAAAAACGTAAAACTATATGATTTAACAGGAAATGAAACCATAGTAACATTTTGAAACAAAATATGAATAGCAGGGTGACTGTGATTTTCTTCTATTTTGTGTAATCAAGAATCATATTTTTCTATTTTAAATCAAATTTCACGATTTAAATTGATTTGGAAATTATGATTTAACTCGTAATGTGCCGAAGTCACATATCTGCACCACACAATGAACACAATCTCAATAGAGCTGTAATTTTTCGTGGCACTTTACGAGTTAATTAAGGAAATCCAAACAGTGCCCAATTGGTGAGAATGAGTTGCTTTGATGGATTTACCGATAAGTAACATTTGATTTTTTAAAGGAGTTCTTACAAACAATAAACTAATTTACATGTAAGTTATGTTTATTTGTTTTGTTTCAAAATGTAATGGGAAATACGATTAATGTTCCTCTTGTTTATTTTACATTATAATTTCTTTATTTTATAGTTATCATTCCCTTCTTGTTATAATTTGTGGAAATATTATGAATGCTACAGTGTTATGATATATTGAATTGTGTATTTTGTTAAAATTTGTAATGACAAAATATCACTGCTATTGTTGGATAATGTAATACATGTAGGTTCAAAGTCAAATTCAAACAAGACAACCTACTGTGAAGATCAAATTCAGCTTTTGAGTAGGCCTATATCTTGAATAAATATTGACATTTTGAACGATCTCACGGTCACCCATGTATTTATGACTATTAGCTAGAGTAGATATATCTTAAAAAGACTTTAGTAACAAATAGCATTTTTTACATTTATTTTGTGCCTTCCGTTATCAATTTTATACAATAAATTTTCTATAGAAAGCAAATACAAATACAGCAACTGTATTTCCATTTCTTGTTGTGTATAATATCCTATATGACACTGCTAATGTTTTTTAATTGTGTGATGTGATTGATTAGCCTATAATCAAATTGGATGCAGACTGGACAGATATTATTGAGAAGTTAATGGAATTGGCCCGAGTACATTAAGAGTTTATCATAACCATTTTAGAATTCTTGAAAGTTAGAGTTGGAAGAATTTAATCTCACAAAGATGATATGATTCCTTTTGTAATAATCAATTGTTTAATGTATAACTATTCAATACCAAACTAAAGTGTGCACATGTTTTTGTGTGTTGGATGAATATGTTTGCAGTGTGTTGTTGTTGTTTATGTGTCCTTGCATGTGTGACTGTGTATTTCATAAGTAACCTATTACTTCATGCACCTGCTAGTGTGCTGCTAAGTCAAATAAAAACACTCATTGCCCCCCCCCCCCCCCGGACGTAAGCCTTCTCATCTCAAACATTCTGCATTTTTATACACCAATAGTCTTTTAACTTTGGCTGTGAAATACACAAATCGCCAGTTAAATGTTTTAGCTTTGATAGGAGATACCCCCTTCAAAAATTGGAAAATCTTACCCTTTCAGCCAATTTAATTAGTGGTCCAGATTTGGACCATCGGCTGAAAGTAAAGCTGAGATTGCACCAGAAAGCATCTCACAGTCTCTCGCCCCTGAGCTTCCATGGCCCTTAAGTGGGCCCAGGCCAGGACCCACGCCGCAAGGGACTCCACACCTATAATATGCACTCTGTGCACAATCCGCATATATGCTGTGCAGTGTGCCCCTTCTGTTATTTGCCCCTCCCCACTCCCAATCTCAAAATGCCTGTGGTATGCCTGACTCTAACTACTTCTCTTATTGCTAAGTACTATTACTACTTCTGCTCTGATACTACTACTACTACTACTACTACTACTACTACTACTACTACTACTACTACTACTACTTCTGCTACTACTACTTCATCTAGTATTATTACTCTACTACAACTTCTGTCAAATAAAAAATACATTAATAATAATGATGATGATAATGATAATGATGGTATGATGATGGTAATGATGATCATTATAATAATAATAACAACAACAACCAGGACAGTAAAAATAATAATACGTAATGAATAATAAAGAAAAATACTGACAATAAAAATACAGTGAAACCTGTCTGTAGTGGCCACCCAAGGGAAACACTAGAGCTTCCAACACTTTCCCATTTGGACATGTAAATCTAAACATTTAATCTTTCACTTGCCTGACAGGAATTTTGGCAAATGAGTAAGGAGGCAAGTACGTACATGTACTACAGTGTCGAGCCCTGACCCCTGTGTATATCCAGTGCAGTACCTTAAAGGGCATTAACATGATTGGAAGAAGTTAACACCTTGAGAATAAAATTGGTAGAAACATATACCAATGTATGCACCAGATGGAGTGTGTGTCTAGGCTGGAGGGATTTGTCTTGAATTTAGTTACTTGTGGAGAAACCAGCATTCATTTAGCAGTATTAAATTAAACTGGTGTCCTGACAGAAATTGACCCCATACAAAGTTACACAAATTTGCTTGTCACAATGAGTACTGATGGTTATTGTTTGAACAGCAAACATTTTACCATGAAATATAGACTGCAAAAGCCTTGAAAAGTGTACTTGATTCGAGAGTAGTTTTATCCCAAAGTAAGGACTTCTTCCAATCCTGCTATTTGCCTTTAATTTCCAGAAAAAAAAACCTTCATTTAATTTCTCACATGGTGATGTGTTTTTGTTTTTCCAGGCAGTACAATGTCTCTCGGAGCTGGTCTTCTCTTTGGATGTCTAGCTGGTCTTGGAGCGTCATTCACATCTAAAGACCCAAACAACTACTTCTTGATCATGGGCAAGTATTGATTCTCTTAATTTGTGATTGCAAAAGATAACATGATACTTGTTTTTAAACAAATGACCTATTTTGTCTCCTGTCTATGAAGTTATAGCCATTTGTTGATTACTTCAAAATGAATCCATTGCAGCGTAAAGATCTGGGTATTCAACATATACATGTTTATACAGTGGAATCGCTATAAACAATACTGATACAACAAAATCTTGTATGACGAACAAATTTGTCAGGTCAGAAAGTTGATATTGTATTTTGTTGTTTCTGCAACCCTGATATACATGTAACAAAATTTCAATATGACAAAGCAGATTGCAAATTCTCACACATTGAGCTTGAGACTCGGACATTTTGGCCCTCTTTATGCCTCCGCAACGAAGTTGCAGGAGGCATCATGTTTTCGATTTGTCCATCCGTGCGTCCGTCCGTCCGTTACTGGATCTAGTTACCGCGATAATTTAAGAACCGCTGGTTGGATTTTGATGTAACTAGGACCAAGTATGAACTATGAGGCACCAATGAACTGATGAGATTTTTTAGCTGAAAGGTCAAAGATCAAAGGTCACCGGGCTTAAAACATGTCTGATTTGGGTTCGTTACCACGATAACTTGAGAACGGCCAGTCGGATTTTCATGTAACTTGGGTGAAGTATGTATTATGAGGCACCAATGAACTGATTAGATTTTGGAGCTCAAAGGTCACTGGGCGTATTCTGATTTGGCTCGTTACCATGATAACTTGAAAACGGCCAGTCGGATTTTCATGTAACTTGGGTAAAGTATGTATTATGAAGCACCAATGAATTAATTAGATTTTGGAGCTCAAAGGTCAAAGGTCAAAGGTCACTGGGCCTAAAATATATCTGATGTGGGCTCATTACCGCAATAACTTGAGAACAGACAGTCGGATTTTCATATAATTTGGGTGAAGTATGTACTATGAGGCACCAATGAACTGATAAGATTTTGGAGGTCAAAGGTCAAAGGTCACCGGCCCTAAAATATATCTGATTTTGGTTCTTTACCGCGATAACTTGAAAATGGCCATTCGGATTTTGATGTAACTTGGGTAAAGTATGCATTATAAGGCACCAATGAGATTTTGGAGCTGAAAGGTCAAAGGTCACTGGGCCTAAAATATGTCTGATTTTGGCTCATTACTGTGGTAACTTAAGTTATTAGTATGACTGGTCCGATTTTGATGTAACTTGGGAGACGTATCTAATATAAGGCACCAATTTACTGATTCAATTTTGTAGTTGAAAGGTCAGAGGTTAAACGTCACAAGGCCTCATGTCCGTATTTAGCTCATCTATTATAATAATGTCGTTATTTGGCGGTTTGGCGATTTTTGGCTTTTTTCACGGTATTTTATGATGGAATAGGCTCCCGAACGGCGACGGTTCGGTTCGCGTCGACCCCAAAATTCGATGCGGCGATAGTGTTTATTGTCTCAGGGGCCAATTGTTTTTGAGGAAAATGTTCCAGAGGCCGATTTTTTAGGGCATTTCTCCGAGTCTTTTTGCCGTACAATCGAACGAACCATCGCGTACAATCACCAGCGTAGCTCACGGTGAGACACATGCCATTGTAGCCAGTGACGTCTCACAGTTTCGCCAAGGTTTTGCGAGTTTGGCGTTGTGTACCGACCAAAAATACCCGATTCGGCATTCTCGCCCGTGTATGTGCATAGCCATAGAAATTATCGGCAAATTCACTTTTTTTTCTTCGCTTCAGCTAATTTTTGAATGGAAAAGAACTTCATCTCACCTATATCAACCAAAATGTCATTTTAAGGCATCATTTTCTTTCACTGTGTCAAAAACTTATCCCAAAGTACATAGGAGATCGTCCGTGCTGCGTAGTCCCACACGTGAAAAAACATGTCACGCGCGGGCGTTTAACTGTGCAGTCAACGGCACGCTCCGTGGCAGAATCACCAAATCTCTGTGTGGCGTTCAACTGTGCAGTCCACATTCTATTTCATGTATACTCCCGTGGCAGAATCACTGTGTCTTCAGTGGTTCAGTAGACGCACGCCTGTCACTGGCACACACACCTACTGTGTATGTGGCCCTAAGCAGAGCTATTCGGACCACATACGTCCTCTACTGGAAAAAAACGAACAAAGTATGCACTGTGTGAATTAAATGCAAGAGCAACTTTATAAAATTGTATTTGCGAAATTTAAATGCTGGACCCACATGTTTAGAAAATTTAAAACAGACTTCTGAAATGTTGAGTCCTTAATTTTCATAATATATAATGTCTATCAGATCATACACTAGCCATATCAAAACAATATTTCAGTAGAGTATATTGTAAAAGGCTGAATTCCAGAGCAATTTTCTATGCCAAACCTACATAAGCTAGGCCATCCATTACTTTGTACGCAAAAGTATGGAGCTATCCCCAATTGTGCTGGCACACAGGTTTAGCTGTAGCTATATGGACAGACGCTAATTTTTTGGGAAGATTTTTTTTTTACNCCAAATCGTGGGGGGGGGGGGGTACATTTGATATTTTGTACTCACCTTCAAAATCGTGGGGGGGGGGTAGGGAATGTCCCCGTATCCCCCTGGATTTGCGCCCCTGCATGCACGCATTACGGTTTTCGTAATTATACCATATAGTGACCAACATGGACAATGGATTTACCCAAACTAATGTCTACAGACGATATAAACGAGAGTTTTTAGAAAAATCTATTTTTTGGAAATTGTCAAAAACCCCTACAAATCACCAAAAAACTTCTATTCTCCCCTGCGGAATGTCATTTTCCCGTAGGGATTCCATACTCCAATTTTGCGTATCAACAGTAATGGATGCCTAGCTTATGCTAGCGCTTTGGCATAGAAAATTGCTCATTGGAATTCAGCCGTTTACAATATACTCTACTGAAATATTGTTTATATGGCTAGATTGTATTATCTGATAGACATTAATTAAATATTTTTATGACAATTAAATGACTCAACATTTCAGAAGTCTGTTTTAAATTTGCTCCTTTGAGACGGGGGGCGGGAGGGATCTAAACATGTGGTCCAGGCGTCATTTAAATTTCGGGCAGAATTACGAAGTTTGTAGGTGAAGTTGCCTCTGGGTGGGCAGTTGAAGGTGCGACACAGTGTGGCGATACTTTGGGTCGGTGTTTTGGCCGGGGGGGGAGTAGAGGACTGCTATGCTGGTGGGCGCGGGAAGAGCTCTGCTGGTAGGGGGCCATACACAGTAGCGGGGGTGGTGTGCCGGACAGGCGTCCTACGAACCATCTGATTGACACATGTGATTCGGCAGCGGGGGAGCATATATCATGAAAATAGAATGTGGACTGCCACAAGGTTGAACGCCACACAGAGATTGGTGATCTGCCCACGGAGCGCTGCCGTTGTGACATGCCCACAGTTATAACGCCCGGGGAGCTCGTGAATTTTTTCAGCGTTGTGACTACGCAGCGGACGACATCTCTATGTGACTTTGGATAAGTTTTGGTACACACGTGAAAGAAAAATGATGCGGGCTTAAAATGACATTTTGGTTGATATAGTGAGATGAGAGTGTGCGTTTTGCCGCGATGTCAAAAAATAGCTGCAAGCCGAAGAAAAAAAAGCTGAATTTGCGAATTTCTAATCGCTATGCCACATACACGGGGCGGGGGGGAGAAGTGTGGGCCGAATGCGGGGGGGTATTTGGTTGTGTCGGGGTTGAGCCGACAAGCGCCAAACTCGCAAACGCTTGCGAAACTGTGAGATCGTCACTGGCGGTAGCAATGGGAGGTTCTCACCGTGAGCACCGCTGGGGGGGGTGGAGTGGGCTACGCGATGGTTCGTTCGGATTGTGAGCGGCAAAAAAGACTCGGGAGAAATCGGCGCTAAAAAGAAAGATCGGGCCGTCTGGGAACAATTTTCCTTCAAAAAGCGAATTGGCCCCTGAGACGAATTCAAACACTAGCGCCGCAGGTCGAATGTTTGGTGCGGTCGACCTAAAACCACCCGTCGCCGCTTCGGGAGCCTATCCATCATAAGAATACCGGGAAAAAAAGCAAAAATCGCGCAAACCGGCACACGAGATCAACGACCATTATGTATAATAACCGATGACAAATACGGACATGAGGCCTTGTGACGTTTAAACCTCTACCTCTTCAACTACAAAATTGAATCAGAAATTGGTGGGCTTAGTATTCGATACGTCTCCCAAGTACATCAAAATCGGACCAGTCATACTAATAACTTAATGTACCACAGTAATGCAGCCAAAATCAGACATCATTTTTCAGCCCACTGACTTTGACCTTTCAGGCTCCAAAGATCTCATTGGTGCCTGGAGTTATAAATGCGATTAGGCTTTACCCAAGTTACATCCAAGAATCCGAGAATCGCCATTTTCAAGTCGTATCGCGGGGGGGGGGGGGGTTAAAGAGAGCGCGGCGAAAATCAGATGATGATGTTTATGGGCCGTGACCTTTGGACTGTGACCTCCGAAAATTCTTATCGAGTTGCATTCGTGCGCGTGCGGAGGGTGACATACGTTCACCGCAATTATATGAGAAATCCAGCTGTCTCTCTCAAGTAGGGGTATGTGCGGGCGGGGTGAGATGAGCGCCGCGAGCGAGATGATGGGATGTTTAGCCGCGGGAGTGACCTGTTGACCGGTTGAGGCGCGTGTTGAGCTGCGCGAGATAATCTAAGTGTAAATTGCGATTGGGGGGGTGCGTGTGCAGAGAGTAGCATACCGGGGGGGGGGTTAGTGGCCGCGAGAGGGTTACGAGTGAAAATGGGCGCGAGCTGCGGGGGCGGTGCAGAGTGGGGGTGTGCGGAGTGGGGGGGTAACGAGGGGCGCGAAGAGTCAAGGTACGCCCGGGGGGATGACGCTTGAGCTCCAAAATCAGCATCCAGTTCGAGGTTCGGTGCCTCAGTAATACAACCTTCACCAAAGTATCAGTGAGAAAGTGGCGGAGGGCTGGCGGCTTGCTGCAGAGTTTATGCGTGGGGGTATGACGGAGGAGCCGCAGAAAATCAGACATGGGGTTGAAGGCCGGCGGTGACCATTGGATCTTGACTTTCAGGCTAAAAAATCTCCAGTCAGTTCGAGTTGGGGTGGCCGCGATGGTTACATACCTGGGGTTCCTAGTTCACATCAATCGGCCAACCAGCCGGGACCGGTTCTTATAATGTATCGCGGTAACTGAGATCCTCAGGTAACCGGTGGACGGACGGACCAGGACGGGGGGATGGACAAATCGAAAGAATGGGATGCGCTCCTGCGAACTTCGTTGCCGGAAGCGATACGAAAAGGGCCAAAATCGGAAAGCCGGAGGTCGTCAAGGCTCAATGTTGGAGAATTGTGCCAGCATGCTTGCTTTGTCGCATACTGAAATTTTTGCTTACAGTTATCAGGGTTGCCAGAAACAACAAAATATCAATATCAACTTTCTGACCTGACAAATTTGTTCGTCATACAAGATTTTTTGGTATTCAGATATTGTTATACGATTCCAACTGTGATAAACATGTATATGTGAGATACCCAAGATCTGTACGCTGCAATGGATTCATTATTGAAGTAGATCAACAAAGTGGCCCTTATAACCATAGACCAGGAGACCAAAATAGTCAATTTGTTTTTATAAAACAAGTAGTCGCATGTTATCTTATTGCAATCGACAAATTAAATAGAATCAATACTGCCCCATGATCAAGAAAGTAGTTCGTTTGGGTCTTGAGATCTGAAATTGAGCGCTCCAAGACGCACTGAGAAATCCAAAGAGAAGACCAGCGTCCGAGGCAGAGAACATTCGGGAGCTGCCTGCGAGAAAGAGCAAAAACACATCACCATTGAGAAATTAAGATGGAAGTTTTTTTCGTGAAAGGTTAAAGAAACAATCTGAAGAGTCCTTACTGGGGATAAAACTACTCTCTAGATCGAAGTAGTCTACGTTTTCAAGCTTTGTGCTAGTGCTATATTCATGCTAAAATGTTCCTGGTGTCAGAAGCAATAACCATGCGAGTACTCATGTGTGAGCAAGCAAATTGTGTAACTTTGTCTATGGGTCAATTTCGTGTCAGCACAGCCAGTTATAATGTTAATACTGCGTAATGAATGCCTGGTTCTCCACAAGAACTAAGATTCAAGACAATCCCGTCCAGCCGCCTAGAGCACACACTGCATCTGGTGCGATACATTGTATATGTTCTACCAAGTTTTATTCTCAACTGGGGCGTGGTAAAACTTCTGTCAATCATGGTTGAATTGCCTTAAGTACTGCAGCTGGGAATAGTACAGCAGGGGTCAGGTCACATGTAGTTAGCATGTCACGGTACTTGCCTCCGTTACGTCATTGCCAGAAATGTCCTGTCAGGCAAGTGAGAAGTAGTAAGATGTTTAGATTTACATGTCGCAAATGGGAAAAGTGTTGAAAGCTCTTACGTTTTTCCCTTGGGTTGCATCTACAGACAGGTTTCCCTGTAGTGTTTTATGTCCAGTATTTTTCTTTATATTCATTACGTGGATATTATTTTTTAGCGTTGCGCTGTGTTGTTGTTGTTGATTATTATTATAAATGATCATCACTTACTATCATCTGACCGAGTCATTATCGATTATCCCTCATCATTGATTGGTTGAAGTGCTATTTGTATTTTGGACAGAGAGTGGTAGTTGGGTAGAGTAAGTAATACGTAGAGAGATTGTAGTAGTAGCCCTATAGGATTAGATGTAGGTTGGATGGAGTAGTAGTGTGGGGGTTGGAGCTGAGTAGTAGTGAGCTGAGTGATATTGAAAAAAGTCTGAGTTAGTTTTAGGTATCAGAGCAGGAGGATGGGGAGTGATAAGTAGGAGCTTACAATGATTGGAGAATAGTTGAGCGAGTTAGGCATACCACAGGGATTTTGAGAATTGGGAGTGGGGGGAGGGCAAATAACGAGAAGGTT
>JZLH01S0020158.1:3540-14205 GCA_001188425.1 Eucidaris tribuloides | reverse complement strand
GAAAAGTTAACGGACGGACGGATGGACAGACGGACACTGAGCGTGATACCATAATACGTCCCGTAGCCGGGCGTATAAAAAAGTGATTTTCCATCACATGGTCAAATCTAATATCAAGTTTTGGTTTTTTTTCTGTTGTTTTATGTGAATAACCCTTTTACAGTGTCGATTTCCCCATATGGTCATACTCTAACATTGATTTTTTTTCAGGTGTTCATTTGAAAATCAGAACTACAAGCCAATTATGCATTTCCTACAAAGCAATCAATATGTATTCCATACCACATGTCTTAGCTTACCAGCATGTGCTGGGGGTACCCTCAATTATATGTCTGGTCACAGATGGTGGTCTTCCCACAAACTACCAAATATTAAATTTGCCATTTTGTTGAGTCATTTTTTTTTTCAGCACTGTACCCTGGGTTACCAGACTGTCTTACAGTTATTTTTTAGTGTGCTTTGTGTGAATTGGAAAATTTTGTGAAGAAGTTTGAAAGCCCCTACCAATCCCTAACAGATAAAACAGAATGAAATAAAATTTTTGTTTAATTCATTTTGAATAAATTGGCAAAAATTAGCATAATTAATGAATTTCTGATTTTCTTATCATTTCCATTGACTAGCAATACAAAAACAATATTAAAAAGAAACTGCAGCATTTGAGGAGAATTTTATTTTGTCATTTCCAGTTAATATCTTCCTTACAAATTACACATATCTGAATACACACATTGTATTACTTTGCATATCTGTAAAAGAATAACATTGACTGTGTGGCCCCATTGGTTTATCATTATCTCAATTAATCAATGGAATTCTTATGTACTTTCTGTTGGGTAAAAATTTACTTTCATTCATATAAATATACGGAAGTAATTATAAATTGATTGCATAAAATACAAGATTTCAAAACATGGTTCATTTAACTTAATCATGGTAAGAATTGGGAGTGTGCTCACTTGCTTGAATATGCTTGCTTACATTAGTCAAGATGGCACAAATACAACAAAATTAACAACTTCTGGTTCAGAATGGAATATTATCAGTATTGCAGTCGAGTCTGCAATTTCAGAGGCCAAGGCCGCCCCGAAGCGCTACCTTTCCATACGGTTTGTACAGATGATTCGGACTGAGGCCAGCTGAAAATTGGCCTCAGACTGGCCTGGACTATAACACTAGTGAATATTGATCAGCACGAATCTATGGTCGGTTTGCAGCAATCAGAAAAAAAAAAACCTGCTAAAAAGAAACTTAGCTGCTTTTCATGGAACACTGGGAAAATTTTTGTTGGTAAATAACATGTTGAAACTGTAAAGTTCACTGTTGGGGGGGGGGGTATGTGTCCCCTCCTTGATTTTTAAAACTTCATTTTTTTCCCATTTGTTAGCATTTTTCATAGATTTTCTATCTACGAACCTATTTAAAATTTAAATGTTGCTAAACGCTAATACATTACAAACATACTTAATATATGTCTGCAATAAGTAAACATATAATAATATATATATTTCGAAAGGACAATATTTCATGTTTATTTCACAAATACAATAAAACCAAGTGATACAAAGGTTTATTTTCAACTCGTAGACAGATTTGAAACATAACATTTAAAAAAAAAAATCAGCAATGTTCTACTGCATCCTGCATAATCAATTATGTACAACACCAATTAGCATGTATTGCACCATAGAAGAGTTGGACAAACGCACAACAAATACATATAAAAATACAGTGACATCATATGGACAGCTCTGATATACAGTAATCTATGAAGTGAAGGGTTCTTGCGGATGAAGTGTCACAAGCGCCTTTAAAATACAAGACACGTGTATCACCCAGGATGGAGCTAAAATATCCTAATGTTGCAGTAGCATCCGTGAAAGGCCATTACCTTCAAAACTTCTCTAAACAGAAACAAAATGCTACTGCCACTTCTTTTTTTTTAATTTCATGAACAGAGTTAGGCTTCCTACAAGTCCATGACCGCTTAATTCTCGCTTTCGACAATAGGATGTTTGGCAGTAGAGGGCACACTTGTCAATGAGAACTTGACACCAACCTCCCTCCAGTTTTATACATTAACTAGGGTTGAGAATTGAAAAGTCCTGTAAAAAGGCATGTTTGAAATTTTTGGTGTACAAAACCAACAAAAATTGATGCTACCTGTAAAGATCACATGAAATCATGAAGCAAATTTGTGACACTCCGGCCTATTTAGTAAAATCACAAATTTTGCGGACGTCCCTGTATAATGTCTATGGAGCTAGGATAAGTTGGTCACACCAGTGGAACCACCATGCAATCTGCACATGCACACACCGACGTACTAGTTGGGCAATAACGCCCTCTATTGCCAAACATCCTATTGTTAATAGCGAGAATTATGTCATCAGAGAGGTTAATAAATGAAGTGAAGTTTCTTCAATATCACCATGTGGCACACATGTATATGAAAACCCCTTTTAGCTATTACTACATAGAACTTTTCAATCTTCCAGATATTTTTTTTCCGACATATTTAAAGCTTTCCTCCATATAGAAACACAACACTATACAAGAACTACATGTGCGATAGTCTCCGCCATAGGACACACCTAAATTCCACCCATCAGAACAAAGATGTGCAAGGCTTCATATCTTACATATCGTAAAACACTCATAGTGATATGTAAAGACCAATCATACACATGTAGCTGGAAAACAACGAGTTTTCTTTACATTAATTCCAATAACATACCAAGAAAATATCGGTTTTCTTCTCACAAACTCCACTGACATATCACGAAATAACTGTTTTTGTTTTCAATCTCAAGCCTGGTGGTCGGGCCATTAACCATACATCAGTAGGTTCACATTCAATTCTTTGTTGGACACCTCCCCCCCCCCCCACCCCCGAGCGACTTTTCGGCGGCTGGCCTGACCGGGACAAATTTTGGACTTGGGATTTGCCCCGGATGAACTTCCGCTTAGGACTTAGTTACCAGGAAATTTTTGGCTCTGCCCCACCCCCCCCACCCCCAATAACAGGCACCTGTTATGCCGCTGTGAACCCCCTCATTTCTCCCCCTCTTCAGCTAATGTGTGTATCACACCCTTTCAATGTTATTAAAACCTTTCACATAAATATATAGCTATGTACACAATCATGATTTGATAGGTTTTGTAATTTAATGCACTTACAATCCACATAACAGAAATCCAGTACATTGTTTTAATCAATACATAATTTTGCACCAACTGCCACTCAATAATATTTTCTATACATGCTGGTAATGTACCAGCAATTTGCAAATTGTTGCAATATATATATTTTTTTGCTATAATACTCATCCATGCTACAGCTATGACAGTAATCTGTTTTATAGGGAAAGATTATCATTCTTTTGAAAGGATTACAGTACATGCTTCATTGAAGAAAAGTTCACCACTTATTTTGCTCCACGGTACCCTTAATTTCTCCCTCAAAAGGCCATCACCTGTAATATTCAAAAGTCTTTTGTGTATCAGTAGAAAATACAAGTGTGTAATATTGGATTGCTTTGAAGTGGACAGTAAGCAAATAATCAATGTTGGGGAAGATTATGAGACAAACTATCACTTTTAAGGAGATCTGGATGTACCTATCTTACCAACGTGGAGCTGAGGAAGAGAATGTATACATTCAGGAAAATCTGTAAACTCTAATAGAATATAATTGGATATACAAAGACTTCAGGTGATGGAAACCACAAAGGGAGTCTCTCTCAATGATAATCTTTCCCCATAAAATCACCACAGAGAATTTTACACCACGGCTATAACTTTACACTGCAATACACCTGCTAAAATCATGATAGCATTTCAAAAATTGATAGGAACCTTTAAGACAATACAACATGTACACATACAGATATATCTACACAGGGACCGACGGACCATAAATAAATATGTCTAGTACAGATATGTTTACGATATGCTAATAATATGCTGCCCTATTATGGCGAAAAGAAGGCAAGTGATAAACGTGTCATTTCTCATATATGAACAATTTGTGTCTGTGATTTACATTGGCATCAATGCAATTTCACGGCATTTTAATTAAGAATTGTTACTACAGGGCTCAACACTGGCATAGGTCCCATGGTCTAGGACCAGTAAAAATCACTGTCAGGCCAGTATAATATTAGAAATGGCAAATTTTACTGGTCTGACCAGGCCAGTAAAAAAAAACCAAAACGTCCGATATATCAGAGAAAAGGGGCATCATTCTGAGCTTAATGTTGGCGCCATTCATTTCAAAAGACAACCTCCCACCATTTTTTGTTAGCATAATACGGAGCTGAATGTTAGCATCATTCATGTCCAACACTAAGAACAAACTCACAACATTACTTGTTAGCATCATTGGGAGCTGAATGTTAGCGCCATTCACTTAGGACGCTCAAGGAAAAAAAAAACACATCCAAGTAAGCTCATAAGTCTTGTTTTTTATTTTTTCTTCATTTATTTCTGGACCAGTGAATTTTAGGTTCCGGCCAGTAAAATAATGAAAAACTGGATTTCTACTGGTCCACGATGAACAGATCAGACCAGTGGAAAAAATGAGCTAGTGTGAAGCCCTCGTTACTGCTTCTCCAAATTTTGTCCTAGGATGTTTTAAAAACATAATTACTCAAATTTGACTGATTCGCCACTTGCTTCCTTTAAACCTCAGTAGGTCAGTATGACACCTCTTTGATTGACGGCTGTCATTTCTCTGTCAAGGACAGCTGGAGGATTCTCTGTAACTCCTCGTCTTCCTCCTGCCTCCTCCGATCCGCATCCCTCATGTCTCTCTCGGACATCTCCAGGGCCAGACGGAGATCATCGTCCCTCACGGTGGGAGGGGGGACGGCGGGGCGGGGTCGGGGAGGGAGAGGGGAGGTAGTGATGGTGGTGGAGGTGGCGTTGGTGTGGTTGGCGGTGGCGGACTCTGTGGGTGGGTTGGTCGTCGGGTCGTTGCTGGCGTCGGTCTGGGACAGGAGAAGGCTCTCTTGGATAGCTCTGGATTTGAGAAGATTAGACGAAGGGAAAACACAGAATGTAACTCTATTAAGTCGATGGGAATAAAATAATTTTGATACAAAGCGTGAGTCAAAACAATGACACCCAAATTTAATTCCAAATCTCTCAAAACAACAAGAAGAGATCCTCAAACTGGTATCAGGGAATGATAACATAATATTTTCTGACCCAGCTGTTTTGATTCACACTTGTATTTTGTCACTTGGTTGTTCAAGTAGTATTTTTGGGGGGTTCTCTTTTGCAGGTAAAAATACCAGGTTTTGCTCTTCCCTCATTCTCCTGATGACGGCCAGAGCATTCTGACCGGGACAAGGAGTTTTTCAAACGTACATACAAATTTTTTGATTGAATAATCATTTTGTTTTTGTATGGTATACTGGACATTCACACTTTGTCACAGGTGTCTGTTCGGCAATTAGATATGAAAAATATGTCAAACTTGTTTTGGTCCAAGTTTTGAGTTTGCAGTGTGCTTGAATGACTGTTTGCTTTATTGTATATCCTCTGGTAATGTCCTCATTTATTACAAACAACACCAACTTGGACATAAACAATTTTGGCATCTTGGAAAACTAATTGCCAAGTAGTCATACAGGACCCAATATGAATGACCAATATACCATACAAGAGTAACATGATTATGTTATCAGGTCACCAATGGATTAATTTGAGTACTTATAAAAAGGTGTTAAGACAATGACAGTCTGTTTTGTAAAACAAATAATGCTCTGTCTCAGTTCCTGTTTAAGTGCAAATTATCTACACTTGTTCAATCTGAAATAGTTTAAAACCTATTTGGTTGCATTTCACACCATTTCAAAGTGAAGTCATGTGGATACTTATGCACTAGGGACTGTGCATTATTTGTATAATGATCCAGTTAACTAGGATTGAACCCTAATTCGTCTTTCATGAAGAAATTGCAAATTTTCCAAAGTAGGGCCATACGAATTGTTCTTAATGTGAACAGCAGGCACAGTAGACGAGCCCTATTTCAAAACTCCAACATTGAATGCTTGAGTATTAAAGTGAAAAAAGACTTGCTGGCATTGGTTTTTAAATTAATTCATCATATTGCACCTTAATCACTCTGTTCCCGTCTTGTATTTAAAGTTAGCCCTTACACTTTACGAAATAATGATTGCATCATCACATTACAAAAGCCCCAAACAAACTTTATGAAAAATGGAACCCTTTATACTGGATCTAAATCATTTAATGAGCTTCCACAAAATGTAAGAAAGGAACAATGGTTTAAATATTTTATGCGAGAACTCTCTGGTTTGTATTCTTTACCATTTTAGTGTGATACACTTTCAACCATTATGCTATCGAATGAACACCTTTTGTGTTTACTTTGCTTTTGATGTTAATTTTCTGCCTAATGCATTTTATGGGGAGAGGGGTGGGGGGTTCGTATTTTCCGTAAATACGTTGGTCCCTTAACGTTTGTGTTTTTTCTTCTTTTTTTTCTTTTGTTTTTGTATAAATGTATATATGTTTTCAATTAATGTGTATATTGTATATATATATTTTTTTTGTTTTAATTATGTGTTTGTTGTATGTCCTTTGTAATTTTACGGACTTGCTGAAAAACAGCTTTCCAGGCTGATAGCAAGTTTTTTAACCGTGATTAAATAAATAAACAAACAAACAAACAAACAAACCTTTCCAACAGTCTATCCTCCACTGACTGCAAGTTTTCAGTTTCACCGAGGGCATCTAAGAAAGCAACCTGGATAAAAAACAAAAATGAAAACAAAATGTACATGGATACATGGATACATGCTAAATAGAAAAGGATTACAATAGTTTTCAACTGTAGATTTACTCCATTGTTTTGACAATGTGATTCCCTTTCATGTTTCCATTTTGTGGAATGGAATTACTTGGACTAAATTTCTGGAGGCAATGTCACATTTCATCTGTTGAGAACCACACGGGGGCTAACATTGTAAATGCCCTGATGGTAGTAGCACCCTGTCCTTAATGGTTCTTAAAGGGTGATTTTTTAGTTGCACACCAATTCGTTTTTGCTCAGATTTGATCCAGCTAAAGAGAGGTACATAAATTTACAGTCAAACAAGTCCTCTTTGTTGTACAATAATTATCAGAAAAGGTTGGTACAGTCAAACTTGTTGTGTAGCTTTCTGTGGGATCAATTTCTATCAGGCTTATACTTTAATTAAGTACTGGCATATGGATGTTCATTTTTCCAAGTAAACGAGCAAGACGAATCCTTTTAGCCTGAATTTACACTCTAACTAGTAAATACATTGGTACATATATCAACTCATCTTTTGCTATTTTTAACTTCTCCTTATCATGTCACTGCCCTTTAATATTCCAAAATGGAGTTCTACACTAACTTTTTTTACATGCCCTTCTCTCTCCCCTCACAAAAAGATACACATGTTCTCACCTCATCCGAGTTGTTATGTTGTTGTTGTTCTAGAAGACTCTGTTGTATCGCCAGCTGTAGTAACTCATCTTCACCATACCTGACCTGGCTCTCACGGCCTGTACCTGGCCATAACTGGACATAAAACGCGAACAGGATAAAGACAGTTCTTAAACCTAATCAGGCTGAGGTGTTATGTGGGAGGTGGGGGGGGCGGCGGGGGGGGGCTGAAGGCCTCTGTTGTATCGGCAGCTGTAGCTAAACTCATCCTCACCATATCTAACCTGGCTCTCACCGGCTCGATACCTGGCATAATCTGGACATGAACACTGAATGGGAGTTAAGATATTCTTTAACATTGCGAAGATTTGGTCTAAAGATTGCGTTTTTGATTTGCAAACCAAACCATTTTTGCTCAGATTTGATTCAGGAAAAAAAGGTACATAAAAATATGTTGTTCAAAATTTTGGATTCAAATATTATAAAAAATGTTAAACATAAACAATAAATCATTTCAAATTGGGCTATTCCTCAAATTAAATTTTGATTTGGTAGTCTAGGTTTCAGACAGTGTGTAAAGCTTTCATCAAACGATTTGGAACTTGATAGAGTCCAACTGCAGTGAAGATTGCGTCACGATCATCCCACTAAAAATGATGTCAGTTTATGATTATATAAGCTTTGATCAACAGGTATTCAGTTTCACTACATGATAATATGAATCAGGTCTGGCAGTCAGACTAGTTTAATGGCTGTGTAACGTGAGCTACATTACAGCAGTGCATTCCATTTTTTTTTTCCAATTCATACTAAACATCAACTAGAACAGTTTAACTGCGTGCAGTTGATGGGTGTGCCTCCGTAGTCCACCATCCCACCCAATTTGATCTAAATTTTAGAGTTACATGTACCATAGTAAGAAGACCAAATCAGACATCTATAAACCCTCCTGACCTGTGACCTTTCAACTCAGAATGTAATCAGTTCATCCGTGCCTGATACTACATACTTGACCTATGTTACAGTGAAATCCAATAAGCTGTTCTTCAGTTATTGTGGTAACAAACTCTAATCGGACATGTATCAGGCCTTGTGACCTTTGACCTTTGACCTTTCAACTCCAAGATCCAATTAAATCATTGGTGCCTCATTCTATTACTTGATCCAAGTTACATTGAAATTTGATAAGTCGTTGTTCAGTTGCTGCAATAACAAGAACCGATAACAGACGGACGCACAGACAGATGGAGAACCCCAAAACATGAGGCATAAATATAAACATACCTGCTGGTACATCAAAGACATGAGGATCCACCACGCATACAGTAGACAGCGTGGCAGGTTTGGCCGTAGCGGTGTCCTCTTCCTTTTCACTGGACTGTGTCGTTACCTGTGGTTCCGTGTCATTGGTCAAGCTCTCCATGACCTCGTTGGATACCCCCATGACCGCCTCCTTCTTGGCATACAGGTTGCCGAATGTGATACAGGCGTTGATGACGTGGAATAGCGGAATTTCTGGGGAAAGAAGATAGCAAGGAGCTTTTGATTGAGTGGATGTCTTAGACTGGTGATACATGATGCACCACATGCTACCCAGGAGTAGCTTTGTACCCCAGGGTATCATGATGTGTAGCACCCTCTTGTGTCCATAAAAATTATTTACTTCAGTCAGGGCAGAAAATTAAATTTTATTTATGGGGGCTATTTTCAAGCGTGATTTAGTGATGATAGTAATTTTATACATTGAACCCTGTAAGGATAACTGAGGGCTATTTTATGATTTTAGGGGGCTATTTTGACAATTTTGGGGTCTAAATCACCCTCAGCCCCAGTGTATTTCCTACGCTGACTTCAGTGATGATGCTGAGGCTGCGCCAGTGCACAATGGAAAGATAAAATGACAAAAATTGGGGTGAAGACGAAGCTGAAAATTATTTTTTACACCTTTTAGTGTTGTATAACATTATTTTAGAGAGCATTTTGCACAAGAAGAGTTTTTAAACATTTAGCAGCATACCGAAAACATAACTTTTACACATTTTTGTAACCCAGGGTAAAGTGCTGAAAAAAGATTTCATTGAAATGGCGGATTTCTATTTAGTACCACAGGGTACCATTTATGTCATTACATATCTATCAGGTGAATTTGCATGTTTTCCATTGTCGAAAACAATAAGATAATCTTAATTTTTACATCAGGTATGTGGACTGCAATGCAGAGAATTTACAATCAGAGCTCTTGGAAGCACTGCACATGCGCCAGATCACTTCATACGTCCACTGCCTGAGAGAACAAATGCTAGATTGGACAATTTGTTGTTATCCTCTCAAAAAGTGGACATATGAGATGACCCAATTCCTATGCAGCATCGGCAAACTCTCACCTCATCATGAATTCTCTGCATCACAGTCCTCATAAAATTGAAAGATCTTATTGTATCCAAAAATAAACAACATGTGGATATGCATCATAGTATGAAGGGAACGGCATTAAACATTCACACAATGGAAAAGTCCCTAGTGTTGCTCATAAAGTTTGAATAGTTTTGTAAAACAGAATATTTTGTACTTCCTTTCTACAGAGAGGGGACCTCTTCTTTTTCTTCATCTTTTAGATATACATGCCATGAAATAATTACAAAATAACCAGAAATCCCACCTTCAACTCTAACCATCACTAACCATGGTAAATTGCCAAACATTAGCGAAATAAGGCACATGCAACACTGATTGCACTATAGCTCATCAAGTAGTATTTTGCTAAAATGCCTCCCAAGTAGGTGTCCCCCACATCACCCCCCCCCCCAACACACACAAATCTAGCATGTGCCCCTTCAGTGCCCCTTTTTGACATCATAATGCCATTTTGTTCTTTGCTGCCCCATAAGAAAACACGTTCTGCTGCCCATGCTGTTTGTTATTTTTGTCTACTGCACCCACCCTACTATTCAGCTTGTGCTTGTCACTATATCAACAACTGTCCAGTATCACCATCCACTCGAAAAACATACTATAAAAAATAGCCAAACTAGCTTGTGTTCTCATGAGCACACATTGCTCATCAAACCTAAGAAATTTAACAATTGACTTTGAAATAACAGTGGCATACCTATCTTAACCGGGAATCCGGCCGGGAGCTGCAACGTGATGAAGTCGCGCAGTTTCGCAAAGTGAGCGTTGCTGATGGCCATGAGGTCTATGATGGGCAGGACCTGTTCCTG
>JZLH01S0020154.1:11421-23469 GCA_001188425.1 Eucidaris tribuloides | reverse complement strand
AATATAATTCAGATGTGATATCCACACTTTGTAGAAATGAAGCTTTAAGGACTACTTACAATGGATCTCACCTTATTACACAATATTAACATCACTGTCTTACAATTCTTGCAACAAAATATCAAATACTTAACATTCCATAAACCAATTTAACTACAATCATCTCTGACACCCGACTATTTCCAGTCTGAAATATGTTTCAAATTTGTTACATTATTTCCACATTACTATAGAACAAATGGAACGAAACATCAACGAAGCCATGTTGCTATTGAACACGGTGGATTCTGCTAATTTGTGTACTTTATCATTTACGAATCTATGCATAGGGTCTAACAAAATACTGGGTCACCAAACCAAAGTCCAATCATAACATCAATACATTGCAATATTATCACTGAATTAAATTTTACTTTTTCTCTATGTCAGTTGCATGTAAACCAAGGGAACAAGAATAATGCTAACAGACTCTAATGGACAGATACCAGTTACAGCCTTTAAACTAGCATAGGAAATACCCCCCCCCCTAATTAACAAAAAGCCCCTAAAATCACAAAACAGCCCACAATTTTCCTCATAGGGCTCAATGTATAACATACTAAAATCACTAGATCAGGCTTGAAAACAGCCCCGAAAAATTGAAGTTTATTGTCTGCCCTGCTTTAAATGTTTGATATGCACATGATCCTGTCCACTATCTGAATGAATTCAGCAGCGAATGGAATATTCAGATACCACATTTCCAGAAATTTCTGGATATTTCCAAAGAGAGGAGAGCTTTCCAGAATTTCCAGCAAATGGGCAAAAAAATTAATTTTCGTAGTAATATTGTATATATGCATGTGAAACCCTGTTGTTAAACAACTTCAGAATTTTATTTTGTGCGATTCCTTTTGGTTGTGAAGACATCCTTATAAAATTCGGGGGCTTGTCCACTTAGCTTTAAAAAGCTAATTAATTTATATTGCGACGATTTATATCACTTACTAGTGCCTTCTCTTTTTTTGCTCGTGTACTTTGGAATCAGCTCCCTTTCTACATTCGTGAATCCCCTTCTGTGGATACATTCATATCACTCCTTAAAACTCACCTTTTTCAAGTAAGTTTCAACTATTTTTGTTTGTAACCACCCATCATTCTCATCGGCCACCTGTGTGGGGCCTGGAAGCCTCAATACTAGAACTCCTGCGAATAATGTACCGACTGGGCATGTCCCCTGAATTGTCAGGAAAAGCAGCAACAGGCTACCGGGCCTCTCTCAAGTGGATCTGGGAATTGTGATGGGTAGTACTAGTACTTCCCAAATATTGCTTGATTTTAAGTTGTGATAATTCTTACAGTGCCTACAAACCTTTTGTATTAGGCACTATATAAATGTTATTTATTATAATTATTAATTTAAATCAACCAACCTTGCCTGTCAGACAATGTCCATGTGTTTAAGTCTGAACATGCCCTCTCCAGGTACACAATCCATCCAGAATTATGTTTCATGATATACATGTATGCTTCCAATTGTCTTGAATATACCTGTATACAAGTAGACTTGGATGTCTGGTGTTTTTAACACATTCTTATAAAGTACACCATCTTCTTACATGTCAAACAACGGTATTAGTCTAATCTTTATCCCCTTTAAAATGAAAAGAAAATTAACATGGGAAGCTGCCTTACATCTGTTTCATGACCTCACTATATTCAGTGCTGCTCCACAAACCTTTCTGAAAATCTAAAATAATCTGATTCGTAACAATTTCCCAACCTGAATATATATAGATATAAAGATTAAATCTCAACTAATATAGTTCATTGTTTATACACAATATACAAATATCTCAACAGATTTGCACATCAATTGGATAACAGGAATACAATCCTTCTGTTACTTTTTACATCACAGGAATAGAACCCAAATAATTAAAAAACTGAAATTTACCATAGTTTGGACACACATTTGTCCATTCTAAATACCTAAAAACACAAACAAAAACCTAGAATATATCACATTGATAATTCTATTTACCTTTTATAGGTTATCACATAAATTCTAGTAAACCTTCTAGCTCAGATCCTTTTTTAACCTCCATGAAAAGAGCATTATTCAAACTTCAAACCATGATCATACTCAAATACAAATTTCAATATGGAATGCTCAGTCAATGTTTGCAGTGTTTCAATTCAATTACACACAATTTTTTTCCAGTGCAACAAACAATCGATCAGTAATTTATAATCTAATTTCATAAAATATACTATTTTGTGACCTATAAATTTTGAAAGTGTTCCACCAAAGCTTGCATACTTGCAAATTCAGTGTTGTAGTCAAGGCCAGCCTCTAGGCCAATTTTTGGCGGCCTCAGTCCAAGTCACCTGTATACACTTTATGGAAAGCTAGTGTTTGGGGGTGGCCTCAGAACTTGTAGACTCAACTACAGCACTGCTTGTAATACAAGTGCTTAATAGTAAGTTTTAGCCATAAAGTAATTTCAATTACTGGAAGTCTTTTCACCCAACTACAGTGTAAATTGATACATAGCTCTTCTAAAATGGAAAAGAGATGGTTGGTAATGAAAAGGCATGAATCAAAACCAAATTTGATACAAAATATTTAGCCTACACAGACACCCTAGCCGAGCAAATTCAGAACCATACATGAATACCACATGTGGGACTAGACTGTGATTAAATTTCTCGTTTTATGGAAAAACTTTTTATTATATTCTGCAGTTTTTTCCATCAACAGCCTTTTCTCTTGTTTTGAAAAGTAATAAAGCCCCAAATATGCATACTAATTCTGAAAGACATGAATTAACGGCAAAATTTTGTGTGGATGTGACAGAATGTAACGTAATAACCGTAACGTAAACTAAACCATTTTTGAATGACGTAGTATAAAATGAAAAGATTTTTATCAATAATGTTATTATCAAATAACTTATCAAGATGGCAGAACTAGATAAATACCACTGTTGGTTCAGTGAAACAGGTTGAGGGAAACTTTGAGGACAAAGATTGTCATTTTTTTTCCATGCCATCTTTATGTAAACGTAATACATACATTAAAGATTCTTGTTATTACCACATGAAACATAGTCTGAGATTTTGTTGATTTTGTGAAGTAGGTGCCAGTCTGGGAGAATTGATGGTACCAAATCAGAGAAAATAGATTATGAAACGCATATTCATGTAAGAGGCCAAAATGTTGAGTAAAGTTTGTCTAAAGGTGTAACGTAATAATCACGGAATTGCCCATACAGGTGACTTGGACAGAGGCCGACAAAAATTGGCTAGGGCTGGCCTTGACTAATCACTGAAATTTTGCAAGTATACAGACTTGGTGGAACAGCTTTTCAAAATTTATAGGTCCACAATCTTATATTTTATGAAATTGAGTTAATGAATAACTTGATCGATTTTTGTTTGCCTGGAAAAAAATTGCGTGAATTTGAATTGGATACACGTGCAAACATTGATGAGCTTCATTATTTGAAATTTTTGTATATGAGATGATTGGCTTTTGAAGTTATGAATAATGCTCTTTTCATGGAGTCGTTAAAAAAGGATCTGAGCTAAAGAAAAGGTTTTTACTAGAATTTACTGCTTGGTAACTGATAAAAGGTAAACCTAGAATTATCAATTGTGATTATTTCTAGTTTTTTGTTTGTTGTTTTTAGGTATTGTAGACTTGGACAAAATGTAGTGTCACAACTATGGTAAATTTCATGATTTTAATTATTTGGGTTCTATTCGCTGTGATGTAACAAGTACGAGCATTGTATTCCTGTTATCAATTGATGTGCAATCTGTTGAGATATTATTATAATTGTGGTATAACTATGAACTATATTAGTATGAGATGTTAATCTTTATATCTATATATATCACGTTGGAAATGTTACGAATCGGAATTATTTTAGATTTTTCAGAAAGGTTTGTGGCAGCAGCACATGATATAGTGTAGGTCAGTGAAACAGCAATGTGAAGGCCAGCTTCCCATGTTATTTTCTTTTCATTTTAAGGGGATAAAAGATTGACTAATCGTTGTTTGACATGTAGAGATGGTTTGTACTTTATAAGATGTGTAAAAAACACCTTGACATCCAAGTTACTTGTATACAGTTATATTCAAGGACAATTGCGAAGCATATATCATGAAACATTATAATTCTGGATGGCATTGTGTACCTGCGAGAGGGCATGTCAGATTTAAAACAATGGACATTGACTGGACAGGCATAGGTTGGATTGATTTTAAATGAATGATTATAATAATAACACTTTATATTAGTGCTAATATCAAAATGTTTGTAGGGCACTGTAAGAATTATCACAACTTTAAATAAAAACAAGCATTTTGGGGAAGTACCTAGTACTACGTCATCACAATCTCCAGATTCACTTGAGAGAGGCCGGTTGCTGGTTGCTGCTTTCCTTGACATTCAGGGGACTATGCCCAGTCGAGTACATTATTTTGCAGGAGTTCTTAGTATTTGAAGCTTCCAGGCCCCAAAGGTGGCCGTGAGAATGATGGGTGGTACAACAAAAATAGTTGAATTACTGGAAAAGGTGAGTTTAAGGAAGGATTATAAAATGTGTTCACACAGATAGGGGATTATGAATGTAGAAAGGGGAGCGATTCAAAAGTACACGAGCAAAAAAGGAAGGCACTAGTAACGCTGATATAATTCATCGCAATTGAATTTAATATACTTTTTAAAGCCATAAGTGGACAAGCCCAAATTTTATAAAGGATTCTTCACAACAAAAGGAATCGCAACAAAAGAAAATTCTAAAAGTTTGTTTAAAACAGGGTTTCAATGCATATATAAATATTACTACAAAAATTAATATTTTTTTGCCCATCTTGCTAGGAAATTTCTGTGAAAGCTCTTCCTCTCTTTGGAAAGTATCCAGATAATTTCTGGGAAATGTGGTATCTGAATATTCATTCGTGCCCTGAATTATTGCAGATTTAGTAGGACAGGTCATGTGATATCAAAAATTTAAAGCAGGCAGACAATAAACTTTATTTTTTGGGGCTGTTTTCTTCAAGCCTGATATAGTGATTTTTAGTATGTTCATACAATTGAGCCCTATGAGGAAAGATTGTGGGCTTGTTTGTGATTTTTTAGGGGTATTTGTTAATTTGGGGGGGGGGGGGGGCTAATTCACCGCTCAGCCAGCATGTATTTCTATGTTTTGTGCTAGTTTTGAAGGGCTGCTAAACTGGTATCTGTCCATTAGAGCTGGTTGATGATTATTTCTTGTTCCTTGGTTTAACATGCAACTGACATATGAGAATAGTAAATTTAATTCAGTGATATATTGCAATGTCGATTTGATGTTTATTGATTGGAACTTTGGTTTGGTGACCAGTTATTTTGTTAGCACCCTATGCATAGATTCAGTAAATGATAAAGTCACAAATTAGCAGAATCACGGGACCCTGGTGTTCAATTTGTCAACATGGCTTCGGTTTGATGTTTCGTTCATTTGTTCTCATTCAGTAAGTGGAAATAATGTAACAAATTTTGAAAACTATTTTTCTGATGGAATTAGTCGCGGAGTGTCACGAGATGATTGTAGTTGAAATTGGTTTTATGGAATGTTAAGTAGTTTGATATTTTTGTATGCAGATTTTGTAAGACAGCTGATGTTGATATTGTGTATAAGGTGAGATCCATTTGTAAGTGTCCCGTAAAAGCCTTCATTTCTACAAAGTGTGGATATCAATTGAATTATATCTTTTAGAGTTAATTGAGCTAAGTATTAATTGTTAGCTGTTAAAGAGGATATCAAAGTAAAAATTGATTTAGTGTTAGTGGAACCATTACCTAACAGTTTGATGCATCCATATATTTCTGCAGCATTCTTATGGCATTAGGTGTCATGTAAGTTGTTTACCTGTCAATGATGTCGGTAACAGGATATTGCAAGTATATTTGGTGTATTGTGATGTTTTATGTAATATTTTCAACGTTTGATTGCAAATTCATACTCAGAGTACATTTATTCCATATTGGGATAAAGCTGAAAATGTCGTGACTTAAAATGTAGTTAAAGTTTGTTGTAAGTGGATCGGAATATATCCAGATGTGATGTCTAAACTTGTGTGAGTTGACAGAACCGAAAATCTTTGTGAAATGCAGCTTTTAAGATATAGGAGTAAAGTCACACTAATTTCCCCTTACCACAGTATACCCAATTAGTATTACAGAGTTAGCAGATATGATGAAATCAGGTATTAATGACTTTGCGATGGCTGAATTTGATATGATGTACTAGGTTTAACTGTTCTCTCTAGCCTTAGGTAAAGTACTTGACCCATTTCTCTTCTCGCATGTAGTCATTGTATTTGGTATGAACCCTTCAGAGGCAATAATGAAATAGTTTTGACTGTGAGGAGAGTTTAATATTAACTTCATTTGGCATAATTCGTTTTATGAAAATAGCTGTGTCTGGTTGTTGGTTTTACTTCCTGCGAATGATTTGTTGTAAATGTAAAAATTAATTTTAGATTTGGGACTGTGCATATAAGGTGCCTCCAACATATTGGTGCTTTAGCAGGATTCTATACTAATAGCAGCTGTACTCCGGATTGAATTTAACAAATTTTTGTAAATTGGTCTATGCCTCCGCAACGAAGTGCCGGCAGGAGATTCATGTTTTCGGGTTGTCCGTACGTTTACCGGATCTCGTTACCGCGTAACTGAAACCCGATCGGATTTTGATGTAAACTAGGCAAGTGTGTATGGTATAATCGAGGCACAATGAACCTGGATTAGATTTTGGGAGCTTCAAGGGTGTCAAAGGTCAACCGGGCCTTAATATGTCTGATTTGGGTGTCGTTACCTGCGATAACTTAGAGACTGCGGTGGTCGGATTGTCATGTAACTTGGGTGATAGTATGTTATTATGACGGCACCAATGAACTGCATCAGATTTTTTTGGACGCTGAAAGGTTCAAAGTGTCACCGGGCCTTAAAATATGTCTGAATATGGGCTTGTTCCGCCCGATACCTTTTGAGAACGGACCGGTTGATTTCATTGTACGTGACGGTGAAAGTATGTATTACTTGAGGCACTAATTGAATCTGATTGGATTTTGGAGTTCAAGGTCAAAAGGTCAAAGGTCCAGAACCTTAAATATGTTGTGATTTGGGGGCTCGTTAATGCAGATGAACTTGAGAAGCGGCTGGTCGGATTGTGATGTAACTTGGTGTGAAGTAATGTATTATTACCAGAAACCATGAATGATTTATGATTTTGGAGCTGAAGGTCAAGCGTCAAAGGGCCAAAAAATATCGTCTGATTTCTCGCGGCTCTGTTTACCGCCCGGATAATTTGAGCAACAGCCAGTATGGATTTTCATGTAACCAGTGGGTGAAAGTATGTATTATTGAGGCACCATAAAACTGATTAGATTTTGGATCTGAAAAGATCAAAGGTTCAAGGTACACGCGGCCTTAATTATGTCCTTGCGATTTGGCTCATTACTGTTGATAACGTTGAGTATGACTTTTCTGATTTTGATTGTAGCTCAGGAGAAGTATCTAAATATGAAGGCACAATCATACGATTTCGATTTTGGGAGTTGACAGGTCAGGAAGGTCAAAGGCTCACAAGGCCTTGTCGAATGCAGCTCATCTGTCCAAGATAATTTAGAATGCTTAAATTTGGATATTTACTGTAAATGGTCAAGGTGTTCACATAGGCTTTATGCTTATTCTCTAATTGGTCTTGTTACCATGGTAACTTTAATAGTTTTTCAATATACATCAATCTGGTGGGATGTGGACTGCGGAGGCCTACCCCATCGACTGGCGCAGATCGACACCTGCTCAGTTATTTTCTAAAATTGGACAACAGTGCACTCTCGATATAAAGAAGTCTTATGGGACGCCATCAAAATTTGTTCTTTATAACAAAATTTCTTTGTTATCAGGGTTGCCGGAAAACAATATATACACAGAATCGAGATATGGGATCAGATATTTTTTACTTCTCATAATGATTTTTTTGTTATATCTTATGGTTCTTTTTTTAACGCAGAGTGCACATGTACAATGGGTGTTCCAGGTGCAACTGTGGCATTATTCGTTACTGGTAGCGTGAAATCAGAGTGAGCCACACATTGATTTAACAGAACCGCAGAACACATTGATCAAATATTATGGATTTTTTTTTCAGGAATGGTTAAGACAGCCCAGACTAAAGATTTTTGCAAGGGACGTAAACTTATATTATATGTAATAATCTGAAATGTAACTTCGATTCAAAAAATGTATATCACAATTGCATCAGCAGAAAAAGTGCAACTCTTAAGAAAAAACAAAAAAATTTTTTTGGGGACTGATGAAATACAAAAAATACAGCAATTATGCTTTGCTGATAAACAACTACACTTGGTATGAAATTCAAGCAAATCTCTTTAGAGCTATGGAGGGTATTTAATCTGAAATTTGATGACATTGTTTCAATAATGATGTAATTTGAAACTGATCTGCATGTGGCAAATTGTGATGGACAATAAATTCTTTTTAAAAGTCCTAATAAGCACTTCAGAGTTTGCACAATATCCTCATTTCTATTAATGTATACACTGTTACATTGCACCTTGTATGGATTATTTGAAGAAGCATTAAACATACATCGTCCTATACATTTGACACATCCTATGTTGATACTGATACCCCTGATTTATTAGTTGCTGCAGTAAACAGGTATAAATTTTGAGTATTACAATGTATGTGCAAGGTACTTTTTGTAATGCCTGCCTTTGATACTTGACAGTAAATATTGGCATCATTGCAGTTCATTGTAGTATATCTGAGCTACACGTATTATAATTATGTTGCGAGCCTGGCACGACAGGACTTTCAAAATGTTATGAATATTTAATTACCAAACCTTTAAATCCAATTTTTGGTTCAAATTTAACCATCTCAGACCTGTTTAATTTCATACATACATACATGAATATTCCATGGTTTATGCGTTATAAACTGAGACAGGACAAATATGTGATTGGACAGTAATGCACACACACATTAACATCACAAATTTAGATGTTGCACAGCGACAAGATGCATCCACAGACACAACACATACTCAGATAGATCTGTATTATGATTTGCTTGAACTAGTATGCTGTCTATCCAACTCTCAAATGAACATTCAGCAACACGATAATAAAAAAATTGCTTAAACAACAAATAATTAAGCCGCACCGAAACAGATTAACATCAAACAACGAAATATTGGATTGATTGCTTCATCTTGAAACCATATTGTTCAATTTCTAATTTTCAGTTCAAATAAAACATTTTTAATTGTGTCAGTTTAGACTTGATCACTTCCATTCTTGGTTGATGCAGTCAAAGTGTAAAAATTGTTTTTTGGAAAATTGCAATAAAACCTATGGTTGCAGCCTAAGGAAATCTTCAGATAGGACAGTGATTGTGATTTTAAAAGTTGTGTCACTTGTAAAAAAAAAGTGAACTCACCAGAATCATTCATTTAATGAGGCTTTTTTCTGTAAAGTACCACCATGGCAATTCACACAACTACTTTATATGACAAATTACATAATTTCTGTTTTAGGATGCACATAAAATGATGCAAATTAAGGAAGTCTGAATTTCTGATCGCATTCCAGAATTTCAAATCATATTTACACTCATTTCAAATATACTAGACACAATTTACTTGGATTAATTGCATAATACAGTGCACTCCCGTTATAAAAACACTGGTCTATAACAAAATGCGTATATAAGAAAGTGAATGTAAGGTTCCAAAATTATTATCGTCTATATCTTTATATACTTTACTGTTCGAGTTAAAAGTAAATTTTGAAAACGAAGAAAATGGTGGTCCCGATGATTTGTATTACGGGAGTGCATGGTACAAACAAGAGAATAAAAAAGAAAGGACATATTGCTGAAATTAAGTACACCTTTAAAGCAACATCCAAAGGAGTTTCTTAACTTTTGACTTTTGTTGTCATTAAATGCACATGACAATTTCCAAGATTATGTAAATTATTAGTAACAGGTGATATTTATTATTTTTGTGAAGTAAACTTTCTTAACTTTGCGTGCATAAATTCGAGCCATCAAATTTGATTTTGATGCATTGAATTACTTCAGTAACATACATGTATCTGTTATCAATAAAAGCCATGATTTCAACAACAAATGAATGTGTTTCCTCTTACAATTCACGGTATCAATAGACAGATAGATCTTCGCATGAGTTCAAGACTCTAGCATTCAGCTTGCAGGATAAGGATAAGGAATGTCGTCCGACCCCAACATTATTCAGAACAATCTAGTGAGTAATATTAAGAGATCATTGCACCCATTAGCCTTCTCAATTACTGAGATGTATCCATTATATCATATACGTTGACTGTCACCACGACTACCCTGACATAAGTCGCACACACTAAGCTAAGGAAGTGCCTAATAGTGATTGTGAATGGGATGTAAAAATATTAAAATGGACTTTGGTCTTCAGAAATTCAAAATTAATATGATTTACAACATTGCCTGCAATGTTTTACTATTTGTGATTTTTCACTCAAAGTATATTTCATATTCAATTTTTATGCTTGTATTTAGGATGCGCGACTTTATCGAGCTCGTGGTGACAGGTCACATATTGATTTTCAGTACATTATACACAACCTTATCTGCTTGCCTTTTTAGAAACAAGCTCACACAAATGTGAAGAAAAATGGGAAGATGATAATGATTAGGAGACCCAAATAATTTATCATGATCAATGAGTAAATTCAACTTTTATGGATAATATGGCACAGTTCTGTATTAAAGCAGAACCTTACTTTGGGAAAGCTATTGTAGTGCATATCCAGGTATAGACAAATAATTCACACTTTCATATTTTACTACCAGTGTTGCATGCAATTATACCAAATAGCAATCCAAATTGTTGGTCTTGAACTTTTCTGCTTTCAGCACTGTGACACTTAGAGTTATAAATATGTAAAAAAGTTATTTTGTTATTAATTGCTTCTCAATGCCTTTATAAAAAAACTCTTCAGGTGCAAAATGTTTTCTTCAGTGATCTTATTGCAACACAGTAATATCTTTTTCATTTACTTGTCTAGGTTTGTGACATGGATGAGTAGATGATTGTCCATATTTTGCCCAACAGGGCAAAGGCACACTGATACAAAAACTGTACTTTCTGACGGGCACTGAAGATGGGCGCTCCAAGCCTACCTGGGTATTGTGCTGACGCATTGTTTATATGGAGCGCTAGAAAATTAACAATCTCATAAATGAGTGAAATATCAAATAGGTTACAATGCTCAGACAGGATAGCATATATACAGTTATTACTTAAATATTGTGAGGCAATACAACAGGCTGTAAAATATGTCATTTTAAGTATAAGAACAAGAATTTAATTGAATTTTCTTTAAATTATTAAATTTTTTCATTTACCTGAATTAAATAAATAACATGACATTACAAGTGGATGCTTTTTTTAGTTCATAACAGGCCAAAATTGCAAGATACTTGATGCACAGTGTGCAAACATTTACAACGTTGCAAAACCCACATTGGTTTACTGTTGACACTTCAATACTTTTATGTATTTACACACACATATTCGTTGAATCTACAGTACAATGATTTGTGGAAATTACTAAACACAGGATTTATACATACTGTTTGTATCTGTTAAAATAAATGGTATGTGTTATCAACACTCAGAGTTAAATGTTTTGTTACTAACTCTAGAAGGCATGTGGTCTCTAGGTCTGTCATATGTGTAAACTTGTATCTGCATATATACAAAACCAGACACTACACACACACACACACACACACATGAACTACACAAAACACACACACATGCAACAAACACAACACACACTCTTACAACCTGTACCTAATGTTGTACACACATACCGACACATGAAAGTATATACTAGAACTTTTAAATTTCCTGGGTCTACGAATATATCACTAATCAAACTTTTTTTTCACTAATCTTCAAGGAATTATCTCTCTC
>JZLH01S0020149.1:44202-61727 GCA_001188425.1 Eucidaris tribuloides | reverse complement strand
GTATTTTTTTCGCATGTGCCTTCCTTTCAAACTGGCAAGTAATTATACAATCAAACAGAATTCTAAATGTATTATCTGCCCATCTGAGTGGCGGCTTCGAACATCGTTCAAAATTGGCCAGATGTAATACATCTCTCATACGTCCTGATCAAATCGGTCAGAATAGGTTTGAAGTCATAATTTCTTCTACTACATATTCTCAAAATATCTACACGAATTACCATCACATAAACAAATCGGCACGATTTGAAATGTAATATAAAATTAAGTCCAAAGGAAAATGTCAGACGCCAGCGTCATACGCTGAGGTCAGTGTTGGATCAGTTGTCCCTTGTAAAGGAAATTGTGGAGAAATACATAAGACGGGTTTTACTTCAATAATTCGAAATAAAAAAGAAGACAATCGTTTATCTCGAGAATCAAAGTACACAATTTGTGAACACTGTTAATGCAGTTTTTACCACGCAAAGGCGAACCAATTAGACCTTGCTACTTATTTCGTTCTCTTGGTTTTTCTTCCCCCAAACAGCAAGAACATTTGCAGATGGCACATGACAATGAAAGATTAGTTAATTGACAGTTATGGGGCAACTGGTAGATCCAACGTATAAACGGAAACTAATCGTTCGGGACTATTCGTGTAACCGGCGCAAAAAAAATGCAGTGCCAGTCCTTAGTGGTGAAAAACCATACACCCCCCCCCCCGAAAAAGACAAAAAATCAATACATTCGCTGTGAAATGTGAAAAGCGATATGTTTTTCTAACTCTTTCACACTATCGTAAACTACGGTAGGCCTAAGTGTCCATGCTACGCAAGTATGCATCTCTGAAGATTTCCTCAAGTTACAGACTAAGATTAGACAAGATTTTTTTCTTAAAATCTAATAACTTTTAGAGGTCATTCCGGCGGAGAAAATGGAAAATAAATGATTTGAACGTGTTGTTGCTCTTCCCAAGTCCGATCCTCTTGCAATTTGGGTTCTACACATCATATACACTAGGAATTTTGACATTTTATTCCCATTGAAGAGGGAAAAATAACTCTGCAAAATTTTTTGTTGAAATAAGTAAACTTGGCTTCAGATTCACAACTTGCGTCATAACATGAATTGCAACGGTATGTAAAACCAGCAGCTATTTCCGCAATGTAATAAATCATCGAGCTGTTTTGGAAACTGACACAGCTACACTTATTACCCGGCATATTTCTCCTTAAAAGGTACTGAGAATGCATCGGTTACCTGTACAAAACTTCCCACGCACGGGAAACCCCTGAATAGGTATTATAATCCAAAGTTTTTTAATGCTTTGATTTGCGGAGAAATTTCCCTGGTTTCGCAACTGGTTATCACTCCCACCTTTTGGCATAATTATCATTTATAAGTAGATTGAAAACCATACAACAGGAAAAGGGTGTTAGTTGTGAGGTATGATAACTCTGTTTCGACTAAAATCCATCATTTTTCGAAAGTGCAAATGATTATCATCATGAAGAACACAATTATTTTGGTTTACATTCATATAACAGAATTTCGTGTGATTTCGGTTTTCATATCTGTTACGTGTATCTGATGAAACAAAATGACGAAATACTCGGAGTTGTAGCATTTTAACAGCTGTCAAATTTTTCCTTTTCGAAGTATAATTAAGGTTTTTTAAATATAATGCAGAGGCAGTGTTGTGCATTGCATTTTTTTATCGGGGAGGGCTGTATTTATCGAATTTAACTGTTTGTACCATTTACCAAACAATTTTAAGGTTTATTATCCACACTTGTGTCATATTGAGTATTCAAATGTGTGTGATAGTTTCTTTCTTTGTACTGTTAACTTTTAAATTAGTCTTTGAATCTTAAATTATTTTTTGAGATAGTAAAGAATAAAAAGAAGATGTTGTTGGAGAAGAAGAAGAAGAAGAAGAAGAAGAAGAAGAAGAAGAAGAAGAAGAAGAAGGAGGAGGAAAAGAAAAAGAAGAAGAAAAGGAAGAGGAAGATGGAGGAGGAGGAGGAGAAGAAGAAGAAATAGAAGAAATAGAAGAAAAAAGAGAAGAACAGAAAAAAGAAGAACACGTACAAGAAGGAGAACAGAAAGAACCAGAACAATATATTATAACTATACATGTATGATAATGTATTGCTCAGTTTACGTCTTCATAATTTGGTTCCATTCAGCCGACAATAAATCTGTTAATGTATTGCTATGGTGCATACACCATAGAAGAATTACATAACATATAAGAAATGTTTATTTCTGTTTCCACAAAGTGTAAATTGTACGCCACAAAGAGTAAATTTGTACATAACTTGTGTAAAAATGTTTTTAAAAACATCCGATGCATATTTTCACGAAATAATTAGTGATTTGGTGATGTAAAAACGAATATAAGCATCAACACAAGTCAACATGCATTAGGGTTGCAGGGGCCTTTTAAACACGAGACATGCCGCAGCGGTTCATAATAGTAAAGAGTTTTATCAAATTCCTACACCATCTTTTGTTTTTACGGTAAGCTACAATATATAATTTGTTAACGTTTTACGTGTTATTCTGTTTTGTTTTGTCTTGTTTTTAGATGCTCCATATGAGTTGGAGACGAAGGTGTACGAAAAGGTGATAATGGATTTTCGAGAATTTCGAGGAAGTGAGGATCAGAGGAAGTATTGGTTGGAATATTGCGAAGAGGGAATGGGTAAGACTGAACTACACCGTTTGTTTTGTCGCTCTTATCTCAACCAGAGGTCTTTAGTTTTATTTTCAAGTTCAATTTTGCAGGCACCAATTAGACAGTACATTAGATGAAATGACAGGGGACTCTCGTTGTAAATTGTGCTAGTATAGTCAGCCCGGAGGGTGGGCACTGTCATTACAAGTAGCCTTCTATTAAAAGTATACCTTCTCCCCCTGATTTTGGTGATTTGGATACCCTTTTCACTATACACCTTTCTGTCACTCGGGCATGGTGTATACCTTCTAATGACAGTACCCCCCCCCCTTCCCCCGAGGTAGTCAGCACAAAGGCCAAAAGTTAATTTTAAAGTTGAAATTTGCCACAAAAAAAATCTACGAATTATTAACTTCATAGATGCAATCAGGGAACAAACTTTAATCATAAAAAATAAAATAATTATGCACATATGAATGATAAAATATTTGTTTATCGTGTATTTTATGACTGAAAGAACTCTTAGTGCGCTTCACCTTAAAGATTGTGTCAGGGATGTGCAAGTCCATTACTTCCCTTCATTATCAATACCAAACGGTAGTTTACTACTTACAAATGGTGTGTTGAAAGTTTGAGATCCATACGTCATGAATTAGTTGTTTTATGAGAAAAACTAATAACGACATGTTACCACGGAATGTTGTTCTTTCCGTGAGTTTAAATTTTGCTCAAATTACGAATCGCGGTTACGTGAACCGTCGCAAGACCAGCGGAGCGCCCTGATTGGATAACGGCTAAACTCCACGTGACCTTCGGCTAACGACTGATCGGACAATTTTGGAACGGCTCGTGCACGTCGGCGTCACAGATTTTTTTTTTAAATGCTTCTGAGCAATTTGAAAAAGGATGAAGTTTAACCGTCCAGATTTTCACCAAAACTCAATATTTTACCCCAAGTCTCTCTGAGAGGTGTTCATTCATAGTACTCTTCACATTGGATGTGATTTCAGCTGATTTCATTCATTTAGATGTTTTTTGACGTGCAAATCAATGACACAATCTTTAATAATCGTCACAAACGAGCGGAAATTTTGATGATGCATGTAGTAAAAAAGTCCCAGATGGTCGGTAAAACAGTATTGAAGAAAGATCAAGACAAGGAAGTACCGGAAACACAAAAACACATACACATACACATACACATACACATACACATATACATGCAAATACACACACACACACACACACACACACACATACATACATACGCACACACACTTCAAATGAAAATGAAATTTATTTGTCCAGGTATTTATTCCTTTTTTATTTTTGGTTCAAGCATTTCGAAAGTGATAGTGTTTATGTTGTCATAACAGGGGACGACATTATTAAGATAAATTACAGTAGTTTACTCTCAGACATTGTCATTTTTCAATGGATGCGAGACTGCTGCTTTCATTACGGACGATTCTTCTGCAGGGATCTTCTTGTATTTTTTTTTCCTCTGCAGGAGTGTTGTTCGTAGTCGACAGTGTGGCCAGGGACCGTCTCGTCGAAACTCGCGAAGCTTTGTACGAACTGATGACAAAGGAAAAGATGCGATATTCACCACTGTTACTTTTCATCAACAAACAGGTAAGTGCGAATGATAGACGAGATAATGCTAACAAACCACCATGTAACCACCCATTATTCTTATTGGCTACCTGTGTTGGGCCTCCATGGTGGCCTCAAACGTCTTGAGCTCCTGTGAGTTGTCTGCCGACTGGGCGTGTCCCTTTAATTGTCGGTTGACATAAACCACAAAAACCCTGGCCTCATCTTTCTCCTCTTTGAAAACCATATGGGGCAGCCCCCCCCCCCTTGCTTGTGCCACCCCTGTGGAAGTATCTTTTGATTATACCAGCTGGGTTACCTGTACCAGTAGGTCCATGCCTGTACACTGTAACGAAGAAACACCAGCCTTTAAACCATTTTGTCACAAAAGTGGCACCAAGGGAGCCCTTCATGAAGTTTTGTCGGTGACTTTCACTGACAACCATTATAAGCTACTAAAATCCTTGCAACTGATTGGCTGAGAACAAATTTGTCAGTGAGAATCAACGACAAAACTCTCCATGAAACACTCCCCTGGTCATCAACACCATTTTCGGATACTGTCTTGTTATGACCATTTACACGTTGGGAAGATTGTAGATGGCAACCTTTTGTGTTGGCTCAGTTGGTAGAGCGTCCGCCTCACAACCGGGAGGTCGGGGGTTCGAGCCCGTTCAAACCCTGGCCGCGTCAGACCAAAAGACGTTAAAAGATGGGAGTTGCTGCTACCCTGTTTGGCGTTCAACGATTTAAGGGATAGAGCAACGTCGATCTGGCGCTGCTCAGTGGCTGCTGAGCCCACGATCAATTGGGCAAAATGAATTTTCGGAGGATTTCTTTGTTGGATTTTTGTTTCGAATAAAATGTGGATTATTATTATTATTATTATTATTATTATTATTATTATTATTATTATTATTATTATTATTATTAGTAGTATTATTAGTTCAAAATTATGGTAAGGAGAACCGTTTGCACGTTGCAAAGTGGGGTCTTGTTATTTATCCGTTGAGAATTTATTCTTTCTAGAGTGTTTGGAGTGTTTTCTTAGAGAGATTTATTTTTTGTCCATCGACAATGATTTGCTGATACGTCTCCTTCACTGTTCTGGTTGTCATGTTCAGGAAACAAAGGGCGCTGTCGATTTGCTGACACTTATCAGAGAACTCAAGCTGGATGAGCTCTGCAAAGACTACAGAGACTTGCCAGACGTTAACTACATGTTCATCAACATCGAAGCTCTCAGGCAGCGCGGTCTTATCGAGGGCGTTGATTGGTTGCATCAACAGTACAGGAACCGCTCCAGAAGGAGATGACTGTAGTGCCGTGTGCAAAAAAAAAAATCATCATCATCAAATTGATGATCGTTATAATCACCACGAGGGGAAAATTATGCAGAAAGAATGTTGCGACACACGTTAATAATTTACGTATATTTTACACGAATCATTATTACATATAATAATCATACACTAGGCGAATAATTTTCATTGACATTAACAGCATGGAATCCTGTGCAAGGGTGGTAATTTTATCGTTGATATGAGGTAGAACAATTCGTGATATATTACATAATAATTGCCATATATAAATAGATTATTGATTCTTCTGAACTATGCATCTGTTGCGTGAAGACTTATGATCATAGGGCTGAAATCCTCACTGCATGAGAAAATGCTTCTTGTGCTACCAATCTACTGTTATGTAGTAATATGCTGTGCGCAATTTAACGCCAAATCAAATTAAAATACATTAACTTATCATGTTTTATTTGTTTTACCTCTTACAAATTTACACCTGCACAGTTCCATAGTCTACATGGAATAGAAAGATTGAAGCTTGTTTCATTCACTGTAAAAAGGGGGTCACAATCCCCATAAATCAAAGTAAAATATGTGTAATTGTATGATAAAATTGTTTTCCCCTTGCAGCCAGCGTTGCGTGACATTCATAGTTGCATAATTCATCAATATTTGGTTGTGTTTCGAGACTTTAATTGGTTTTGATTTATTCTGGCAAAACAAACCATACTTTTCCTGGTTGAACTATGCCTCTGCTGAGACCTTTAACATGTCAATGATCTTTTCATTCGTAAAAGTATAATTTGCAGACGTGTGATTGTTCAGATTTCAGGGAAATTGTCGGTGTTAATAATACATACATACTTGTATATTGCGCAGATTCTATTAGAATAAGGGAGCTTTCAACATACGCTAACAAAATAATTATTTCTCAATTCAATTCACTCCGCAATATGTAGGGGTTGACTAGCATTTTCTTAAGGGAATTCCCCTTAAATACAACCCTATAGTTTGTTCACAGCACACCATTTGTGCCTCCGTAACGAGGTTCCAAAGCTAACGGTTAATGAACACGTGATAAAACAGTAGTTCCTGCACAAGTATAACTCAAGCTCTTTCAAAAAGTATCATATGACACTCTATCAATCCACAACTTCTTGGCAACCTCCATTCAAATTAATATACCTTAAGTCAGGGGTTGAATGTTGGTAACATTTCATTTTTTTTCGAATGATTAGGCGTCAATTTTTTTTCTTTACCTCTTCCGAATATAAGGTTGATCGTTCAATGGCTATCAGTTACGTAACCACTACCCCTCAACCCACTAATTACGTAAAATAAAATGAAACTAGATTAATATACCTTAAGTATAAAATATAGTTTGCACGTGACAGCGCTGAAACAATACAACATTACAATATTTAGGTATGATAATCAATGGTTATAAGATACTATATACAAAAGTTTTGTAAGCAGTCTGTTAATTTCAATGATGTATGATAGAAGGTTGATATAACGGCGTTCATCAAAGACTGTAAAAAGCACTGAAATACAGTATTGTTTGTTTTAATAGTTTTAAGTGAAATTTAGTTATCACTTCATGAGGAAATTTTGTTTCTTGAATCGCCAAATTTTTTGCCATGAGGTACGGTGTTTCAGTGTGTATATTTCGTGTACCTTAAGATGTACTTAAACTCATCATTCCAAAAACCGTGTACTAGTATTAAAAGAAAACATGCGTGTGATTTTGCCTTTTGTAATTTGAGTGACTCAAATTAAGGTTGATTGATCAAGTTAATATAATTAAGTTAGATAATGTAATTGGCCTTAGAGACGTGTTTTAGCAAGGCAAAAATTAGCTCTATAAAACGATTCTAGAGATAGAGTGACTTGGTCTAACTTTAATAAGAAGTACAAATCGAACATGGTGCATTTCATGAGCGTGTATTTGCATGTGTATAATTATGTGTGTGTGTGTGTGTGTGTGTGTGTGTGTGTGTGTGTGTGTGTGTGTGTGTGTGTGTGTGTGTGTGTGTGTGTGTGTGTGTGTGTGTGTGTGTGTGTGTGTGTGTGTGTGTGTGTGTGTGTGTGTGTGTGTGTGTGTGTGTGTGTGTGTGTGTGTGAGTTGTGTGTGTGTGTGTGTATGTGTGTGTGTGTCTGTTGTGTGTGTGTGTGTGTGTGTGTCGATGTATGTGTTATGTGTGTGTGTGTGTGTGTGTGTGCGTTTGTTGATTGTGTATTTGTGTGTGTATGTGTGTGTGTGCATTCACATGCATTTATGCCCGTGTAGTAGGCATGTCTGTCTGTACATCACTAATGTACATGTAGGTTAACTGTATAGTTTAACATCTTATGCAGACAGCTGATAATTGTATAAGTGAGTCAGTTCAACGTTTTGATACAAGATTACAAGAATAAGTAAAAAATAATTTATTTGATTAAGTCGTAAATATGTTGAACATTCAATTGAAATGATGTTTAATAAACCTAAAAAATACAGCCATCTTCTACACTTTAAGATATAGGTATAAGATCTTATAACCATCTCAGAACAGGTGTAATTACACTACATAGAATTTCATTAAATTACATTGCACCAAGACTAGTGCACCATAACTATAATATTCCTTTTTGTGAAAAACCAATATTCGCAAAATTTATCGTTTGCCAAAAGTTGCAGAAGCTTGCAAATTCACACCACACACAACACACACAACACACACACACACACACACACACACACACACACACACACACACACACACACACACCACACAAACACACACACACACACACACCCACACACACACACACACACACACACACACACACACACACACACACACACACACACACACACACACACACACACACACACACATAATATACACATGCAAATACACGCTCATGAAATGCCACCATGTTCGATTTGTACTTCTTATTAAAGTTAGACCAAGTCACTCTATCTCTAGATCGTTTTATAGATGCTAATTTTGCCTTGCTAAAACACGTCTCTAAGGCCAATTACTTATCTTATAATTATATTAACTTGATCAATCAACCTTAATTTGAGTCACTCAAATTACAAAAAGGCAAAATCACACGCATGTTTTCTTTTAATACTAGTCACACGGTTTTTGAATGATGAGTTTAAGTACATTCTAAGTACACGAAATATACACACTGAAACACCGTACCTCATGGCCCAAATTTTAAACAATTCAAGAAACAAAATTCCTCATGAACTGATAACTAAATTTCACTTAAACTATTAAAACAAACAATACTGTACTTCAGTGCTTTTTACAGTCTTGATGAACGCGCTTATATCAACCTTCTATCATACATCATTGAAATTAACAGACTGTACAAAACTTTTGTATATAGTATCTTATAACCATTATTATCATTACCTAAATATTGTTAATGGTTGTATGTTTAGCGCTGTACGTGGCAAACTATATTTTATACTTAGCGTATATTAATTTAGTTTTTATTTTATTACGTAATTAGTTGGTGAGGGTGTAGTGATTACGTAACTGATAGCCATTGAACGATCAACTTATATTCGGAAGAAGGTAAAAAAAAAAATTGACGCTAATCATTCGAAAAAAAAAATGAAATTACCAACATTCAACCCCTGACTTAAGGTATATTAATTGAATGGAGGTCCCAAGAAGTTGTGGATTGATAGAGTGTCATATGAACTTTTTGAAAGGCTTGAGTTATACTTGTGCAGAACTACTGTTTTATCACGTGTCATTAACCGTTTAGCTTATGGAACCTCGTTACAGAGGCACAAATGGGTGCACGTGAACAACTATGGGGTTGTATTTAAGGGAAGTTCCCTTACAGGAAAATGCCTAGCAACCCCTACAATTGCGGAGTTGAATTGATTGAGAAATAATTATTTGCTTAGGTATGTTGAAAGCTCCCTATATTCTAATAGAATGCTGGCCGCAATATACAACAGTATGTATGCTCATTATTAAAAAACACCGACAATTCCCTAAATCTGAAACAATCACACGTCTGCAAATTATTTACTTTTACGAATTGAAAAGATCATTGACATGTTAAAGGATCGCAGCAGCAGCCATAGTTCAACCAGAAAAGTTATGGTTTTGTGGCCACGGAATAATCAAAACAATTAAAGTCTCCGGAAACACAACCAAATATTGATGAAATATGCAACTATGAATGTCACCGCAACGCTGGCTGCAAGGCGGAAAACAATTTATCATACAATTACACATATGTTACTTTTGATTTATGGGGATTGTGACCCCCTTTTACAGTGAATGAACAAGCTTCAATCTTTTTTCTATTTCCATGTAGACTAAATGGAACTGTGCAGGTGTTAAATTTGTAAGAGGTAAAACAAATAAACATGAGTAAGTTAATGTGATTTTATTGATTTGGCCGGTAAATGGCGCAAGCATAACTACATAACAGTAGATGTAGCGCCACAGAGAAGCATGTTTTTCTCTGCAGTGAGGATTTCAGCCCCTATGATCATAAGTCTTCACGCAACATGATGCATAGTTCAGAAGAATCAATATTACTTCTATATATCGGCAATTATTATGCAATATATCACGAATTGTTCTACCTCATATCAACGAATAAATTACCACCCTTGCACAGCGATTTCCTGCTGGTAATGTCAATTGAAAATTATTCGCCTTAGTGTATGATTTTATTATATGTAATAATGATTCGTGCTTTAAAATATACGTAAATATTTAACGTGTGTCGCCAACATCTTTTCTGCATAATTTTCCCCTCGTGGTGATTATAACGATCACAATTTGATGATGATGATTTTTTTTTGCACACGGGCACTACAGTCATCTCCTCTGTGGAGCGGTTCCTGTACTGCTTGAGGCAACCAACAACGCCCTCATAAAGACGCGCCCTGAGAGCTCGATTTTGATGAACATGTAGTTATACGTCTGCAAGTTCTGTAGTCTTGCCAGAGCCTCATCCAGCTGAGTTCTCTGATAAGGTCAGCAAACGACAGCGCCCTTTGTTGTCCGAACATGACAACCAGAACAGTTGGAAGGAGGACGTATCAGCAAATCATTGTCGATGGACAAAAATAAAATCTTCTCTAAGAAAAACACTCCAAACACTCTAAGAAAAATAAATCTCAACGCGCATAAATTAACAAGACCCCACTTTGCAACGCTGCAAACGGTTCTCCTTACCATAATTTTGAATAATATAATAATAATAATAATAATAATAATAATAATAATAATAATAATAATAATAATAATAATATAATAAAATAATAATAATAATCCACATTTTATTCGAAACAAAAATCCAACAAAGAAATCCTCCGAAAATCAATTTGCCCAATTGATCGGCGGCTCAGCAGCCACTGAAGCAGCGCCAGCATGCGACGTTGCTCTATGCCCTTAAATCGTGAACCGCCAAACAGCGGTAGCAGCAACTCCCATCTTTTTTAACGCTTTTGGGTCTTGACGCGGCCAGGGTTATCGACGGGTCGCAAACCCCGACCTCCCGGTTTGAGGCGACGCTCTACCAACTGAGCCAACACAAAGTGGGCCAATCTACAATTTCCCAACGTGTAAATGGTATAACAAGACAGTATCGGAAATGCTTGTGTGACAGGGGCAGTGTTTTCATGGCAGAGTTTTGTCGTTGCATTCTCACTGACAAATTTGGTTCTCAGCCATCAGTTGCAAGGATTTTAGTTAGCTTATTAATGGTTGTTCAGTTGAAAGTCACCGACAAAAACTCATGAAGGGCCTCCCTTGGCTGCCACTTTGTGACAAATGGATTTAAAGGCTACGGTGTTCTTCGTTACAGTGTACAGGCATGGACCTGACTGCGTAAGGTAACCAGCTCGGTATCAATCAAAGATACTTCCACAGGTGGCACAACAAGGGGGGCGGGTGCCCCATAATGGTTTTCAAAAGGGAGAAAGACTGATGCCAGGGTTGTGTGGTTTATGTCAACCGACAATTAAAGGCGACACGCCCAGTCGCGCAGACAACTCACAGGAGCTCAAGACGTTTGAGGCCATATGCGAGGCCCAACACAGGTTAGCCAATTTAAGAATAATGGGTGGTTACATCGTGGGTTGTTAGCAGTATCTCGTCTATCATTCGCATCTACCTGTTTGTTGATTGAAAAGTAACAGTGGTGAATTATCGCATCTTTTCCTTTGTCATCAGTTCGTACAAAGCTCGCGAGTTTCGACGAGACGGGTCCCTGGCCACACTGTCACTACGAACAACACTCCTGCAGACGGAAAAAAAAAATACAAGAAGATCCTGCAGAAGAAAATCGTCCATACATGAAAGCAGCAGTCTCGCATCCATTGAAAAGGACAATGTCTGAGAGTAAAACTACTGTAATTTATCTAATAAGGTCGTTCCCCTGTTATAACACATAAACACTCATCACTTCGAAATGCTTGCAACCAAAAATAAAAAAGGAATAAATTACCTGGACAAATAAATTTCTTTTCCATTGAAGGTTGGTGTGCGTATTGGTATGTATGTGTGTGTGTGTGGTTGTGTCGTGTGTGTGTGTTGTGTGTGGTGTGTGTGTGGGGTGTGCTGTGTGTGTGTGGTGTGTGTGTGTGTGTGTGTTGTGTGTGTATTGCATGGTATGTGATGTGTATGTGTATGTGTATGTGTTATGTGTTTTTTGTGTTCCGGACTTCCTTGTCTGTGATCTTTCTCAATACTGTTTTACCGACCATCTGCGGACTTTTTACATACATGCGCCATCACTCAAAATTTCGCTCGCTTGTGTGACGATTATTAAGATTAGTGTCATTGATTTGCACTGTCAAAAACATCTAAATGAATGCAAATCACGCCTGAAATCACATCGCATGTGAAGATACCATGAATGAACACTCCAGAGAGACTTGAGACGCGTAAAATATGAGTTTTGGTGGAAAAATCCTGGACGGTTAAACTCCATCTTTGGCAAATTGACTCAGAAGCATTTAAAAAAAAAAAAAATCGTTGAGCCGACGTGCACGAAGCCGTTCCAAATGTCCGATCAGTCGTTAGCCGAAGGTCACGTGGAGTTTAGCCTTAATCCAATCAGGCCGCTCCGCTGGTCTTCGACGGTTCACGTAACCGCGATTCGTAATTGAGCAAAATTTAAACTCACGGAAAGAACAACATTTCCGTGTACATTCGTATTAGTGTTTCTCATAAACAACTAATTCTGAACGTATGCGATCTCAAACTTTCAACACACCATTGTAAGTAGTAAACTACCGTTCTGGTATTGATAATGAAGGGCAAGTAATGGAGCTTGCACTCACCTGACACAACTCTTTAAGGTTGAACCGCCACTAAGAGTTCTTTCAGTCATAAAATACACGAAAACAAATATTTTATCATTTCATATGTGCATAATTATTTTATTTTTTATGATTAAGGTTGTTCCTGATTGCATCTATGAAGTTTAATAATTCGTAGATTTTTTTTTGTGCAAATTTCAACGTTAAAATTAACTTTTCGCCTTTGTGCTGACTACCTCGGGGGAAGTGGGGGGGGGTACTGTCATTAGAAGGTATACCCATGCCGAGGACAGAAAGGATGTATAGTGAAAAGGGTATCCAAATCACCAAAAATCAGGGGGAGAAGGTATACTTTTAATAGAAGGCTACTTGTAATGACAGGCCACCCTCCGCCGGCTGACTATACTAGCACATTTACAACGAGAGTCCCCTGTCATTTCATCTAATGTACTGTCAATTGGTGCCTGCAAAATGAACTTGAAATAAAACTAAAGACCTCTGGTTGAGATAAGAGCGGACAAACAAACGGGTGTTGTAGGGCAGTCTTACCGATTCCCTCTTCGCAATATTTCCAACCAATACTTCCTCTTGATCCTCACTTCCTCGAAATTCTCGAATAATCCATTATCACCGTTTCGTAACTTCGTCTCCAACTCATATGGGAGCATCTAAAAACAAGACAAAACAAAACAGAATAACACGTAAACACGTTAACAAATTATATATTGTAGGCTTACGTAAAAACAAAAGATGGACTGTAGGTAATTGATAAAACTCTGTACTATTAGAAACCGCATGCTCGCGTTGAAAGGCCCCTGCAACCCTAATGCATGTGACCTTGGTTATGCTTATATTCGTTTTACATCACAAAATCAAATTATTCGTGAAAAATATGCATCGATGTGTTTTAAAAACATTTTTACACAACGTTATGTACAAAGTTTACTCTTTGTGGCGTACAAATTTTACACTTTGTTGCGCATAACAGAAATAAACATTATCTTATATGTTATGTAATTCTTCTATGGTGTATGCCACCATAGCAAATACATTAACAGATTTATTGTCGGCTGAATGGAACCAAATTTATGGAAGACGTAAACTGAGCAATACATTAATCATACATGTATAGTATAATATATTGTTCTGGTTCTTTCTGTTCTCCTTCTGGTACTGTGTTCTTCTTTTCTGTTTTTCTCTTTTTTGTTTTCTTCTTTTTTCATTTCTTCTTCTCCTCCTGCCCCTTCCATTCCTCTTCCTTTTCTTCTTCTTTTCTTTTCCTCCTCCTCTCCCCTCCTCTTCTGCTTCCTTCTTCTTCTTCTCTCTTTCTGTCTTCTTCTTCTTACTTCTTCTTCTTTCTTTTTCTTTTTTTTTCTTCTTCTCTTCTTCTTCTTCTCTATCTCTTCTTCTCTTCTTCTTCTCCAAACAACATTCGTCTTCTATTCTTACGTATCTCAAAAAATAATTTAGATTCAAAGACAATTTAAAGTTACATACAAAGCAAAGAAACTATCACACACATTTAATACTCAATATGACACAAGTGTGGATAATAAAACCTTAAATTGTTTGGTAAAATGCCGGACAAACAGTTAAATTCGATAAATACAGCCCCCCGATTAAAAAAATGCATGGCCACAACACTTGCCTCTGCCAAATTTAAAAAACCTTAATTATACTTCGAAAAAGGCAAAATTTGACACTGTTAAAATGCAAACGCCGAGTATTTCGTCATTTTGTTCTCGATACACGTAACAGATATGAAACCGAATCCACGAATTCTGTTATATGAATGTAAACAAAATAATGTGTTCGCGATGATGATAATCATTTGCACTGTCAGAAAAAATGATGGATTTTAGTCGACACAGAGTTATCATACCTCCACAACTAACACCCTTTTCCTGTTGTATGTTTTCAATCTACTTATAAATTGATAATTTATGCACAAAGGTGGAGTGTAACCAGTTGCAAACCAGGCGAAATTTCTCCGCCAAATCAAAGCATTAAAAAACTTTGGATTAACTACCTATCTCAGGCGGTTTCCCGTGCGTCGGAAGTTTTAGTACAGGTAAACGATGCATTCTCAGTACCTTTTAAGGAGAAATATGCGGGTAATAAGTGTTAGCAGTGTCATTTCCAACAGCTCTGATGATTTATTACATTGCGGAAATAGCCTTCGGTTTTAATACCGTTGCAATTCAGTTATGACGCAAAGTTGTGAATCTGAAGCCAAGTTTACTTATTTCAACAAAAATTTTGCAGAGTAATTTTTCCCTCTTCAATGGGAATAAAATGTCAAATTCCTAGTGTATATGATGATGTGAAAACCCAAATTGCAGAGGAGGACTTGGGAGAGCAACAACCGTTCAATCATTTATTTTCCATTTCTCCGCCGGATATACCTCAAATAGAGGCATTAGATTTAAGAAAAAAATCTTGTCTAATCTTACGTCTTAAACTTGAGCCGAAATTCTTTCAGAGATGCAACTTGCGTATCATAGGACACTTAGGCCTACCGTAGTTTACGATAGTTGTTGTGAAAGACGTTAGAAAAACATATCGCTTTTCACTTTCACATGGAAAGTCGTCAGCGAATGGATGATTTTTGTCTTTTTCGGGGGGCGGGGGGGGTGTAGGGTTTTTCACCACTAAGGACTGGCACTGCATTTTTTTTTGCGCCGCGTCACACGAATGAGTACCGAACGATAGTTTCCGTTTATACTTTGGATCTACCAGGCCCATAACTGTTCAATTAACGATCTTCATTGTCATGTGCCATCTGCAAATGCTTCTTGCTGTTGGGGAGAAAAACCAAGAGAACGAAATAAGTTAGCAAGTCTAATTGTCGCCTTTGCGTGGATAAAAACTGCATTAACGGTGTTCACAAATTGTGAGTCTCGAGAAAAACGATTGTCTTTCCCTTTTTTATTTTCGAGTTATTGAAGTAAAACCCGTCTTATGCTATTTCTCCACAATTCCTTTACAAGGGACAACTGCGATCCAAACCACTGACCTCAGCGTGTATGACGCTGCGTGTCTGACATTTGCTTTGGACTTAATTATATTACATTTCAAATCTTGCCATTTGTTTATTGATTCAGTAATCGGGTAGATATTTGAGAATATGTACGTAGAAGAAATTATGACTTCAAACCTATTCTGACCGAGTTATCAGACGTATGAGAGATGTATTACATCTAGCCATTTTGAACGATGTTTCGAAGCGCGCACTCAGATGGGCAGATTAATACATTTAGAATTCTGTTATGATTGTAATAATACTTGCCCAGTTTGAAAGGAAGGCACATGCCGATAAAAATACGAAAATTACTTAACTGCGAACCATTTGACAGTAATCAAAGAGAACTTCATTGAAAGATTCATGCAGAAATGTTGTCGGGAATTGATCGGAAAAGTGTCAAAAATTGACATTAAAACGAGCCTCAGGGTCATGATTTCCAACATTCTTCACCAAATACTATTTTTGTTCAAGTTTGCGAAAACAAATTTTCCTGCATCATTTTGTTTTCAATTGTTTGATTAGTTACAGGGCAACATCGCATGTTAACCAAAAAAAGTGATTTTTTCGCGAAATGTTGCTTAATTAAAATATCAAATCATCTTCAGCTCTTCCGCGATGAAGTTGGCGGTATGGAACAGGGATCATTAAAGACTAAAAAAATCCTCTACGGACCATAAAAAACCGCGGCAGACTGAGAGAATTGATATTGCTTGAATGTGAATTTATTTTATTGTTACAATCGATTATTTAAAACAACGACATGACAAGAATGAAATTGAATTAAATCAACCTAGATTAAATCAATCAAATCAAATCAAATCAAATCAACCACAAAACCTGGCGTTATTAGGATCCGGACCGCGATAACGCTCACTCATTCTCTTGATCCCAGACAATGGTGGTTTGCCCTGCCCGTCCAGCCCGAACAACTATCACGCGTCCATCGCGGGTAGCATCAGCCGGTGGTCAAGGGTCACACTGCCGAATTAGATAATACCCATGCTTTTTTGGCAAATTTAGAGGGTTCTGCGTTTGATCGGATCCGTGAAATTGAACTTATGATGTCAAGGCTATAGAATTCTTACTGGCATTGTTCAAGACAGAAAAAGCAAACAAAACAAACCGATGTTTCATTAGGAATAGAAAATTTAAATGAAGATGCCGGTGCTACTGCTTTAGATCAATGATTGAGAAAGAAGAAGATGATTATGATATAATGTGGTTGTGAGGATGGTGACGATGACGACGACGAAGATGATGATAATGATGATGATGGAGGTTGGTGGTGTAATGCTGATGATGATGGGGTGTGTGTGTGATGGGTGGGGTCGTCATGATGGTGGGTGGTGATGTATAGTCGTGGATGTTGATGGTGACGGTAATGCTAGTAGGATGGTGCTGAAGTGATGATGATGTTGTGTGTGGTGATGATAATAGTTGGTGGTGATGGTGGCTGGTGAGGTGGGTGATGATGAGAATGGTGGTTGTATGGTCTCGGGAGGAGATGATGATGCGTGTGGTGTTGGTGATGATGATGATGCGTGTTGTGATTGATGATAAGACGCGCGAGAGGAGGAGGATAACGGCGTGATATGGTTGGTATTTATATAAGTGATTTACTTGATTTAACCGCTGATGATC
>JZLH01S0020149.1:19110-37484 GCA_001188425.1 Eucidaris tribuloides | reverse complement strand
CGACAATTTTTTAAACGGGTCTTCCACAGTGTTATATAGTGTCTTCAATGAGCAAGTCACCAATACGGAGTGATATGTCCTATTTTGGTGCAAATACAACTGGGTTACATCTCCATTAATATTTGTTCCTACCTCGTGATTTATTAAAGCCCACTTTTACCATTTTCGATAAGACTACAGTGTGTGTATGCTCCCAAAGCCACTTTTTTTTCTTCTTTTTTTCTTACAATTCGCCGGCTTAATTTTCGTAAAAGCGCGCGCGACCCTGGGCGCGACCATTTCTTCGCACTCAACAATAATCTGAAATATTATCAATTTCCAAGTATTACAAATAATATAATTACAATAATAACATGATTTCATATCATATAACAGTAACGGAAGTCTGTGACCAACTTTACTTGGTGTGGAACAATTTTAAACTTTTTCATTTTTATCATTTAATGATTTATTAATTAATCACAATACAGGAATATTACTGATCCATTTACAACTCTACTATTCCACCACTGTTTAACTAAGTGATTGTTTAAACAATTCTATTTTATGCAAAAGGTATTTAAAAATCAGGTACAAAAGCTTCAACAAACGCAGTTAAGAACCCAATATAAATAAATTTCTTAATTTCAACTCCGTAATATTGAATTCGTTAGAAAATGCCCAATTAAACAGGCTACTGTTAAAGGCACAGTCTGTATTCTTCCCATCTTGATTTTGGGAATGCAATTTTATTTAATTTACCACAAACCCAGCAGTCAAATCTTCGAAAGCTTCAAAACGCTGCAGCGTACATTGTCAGGCTGTCTAAAAAGCACACTCATATCACCCCACTCTAAAATCACTCCACTGGTTGATCGTCAGGGATCGTATTATTTTTTTTATGTTGTTTTCTATCGTGTCAATGGTTCTGCTCCTCGTTGTAAAATCTGCAAACACTGGGGGGGGGGGGGGGTTGAAACAAGCTTTTGCCCATGATGGTCCTACTTTATGGAATAATCTACGTATAGTTATCAGACGTTACAACTCCCCGGATTCATTTAAAGGCAGTCTAAAAACTTATCTGTTAATGCTTCCTATTAATTCTACACTCGTTATTTATATTTCTACTCCCTTACTCTCACTGTTACTTTTTCGAAACACATTCTACAAAGTGGATTTGGCGCAATACAAGTCGCATGTATTTTTTTTATTATTTATTATTATCATTTTTTATTGTTATCATCATCATCATTATTATTGATATTATTATTGTTATTATCATCATCATCATCATTATTATTATTATTATTTTTATTATTATTCTCATTATTAATCATTAACAATTTCAATAATTACAAATAGTATAATTAATGATAATCAATACAATTTCAAAGTACATAAAAGTTCCGAAATTTAATTTGATTTATTAATTAATCACTACACAGAAACATTACTGTACTGAAATTGGGTATAGTTTACGAATCCGCCATTCTACCCCTGTTCTACTAAGTGATTCAAATAGTATTTACAGATCAGGTCCAAAGGATTCACCAAACGCAATAATATCCTACGCAGAAACCCAAAATAAACGAACTTCTTGCAATGAAATTCAAAAAGTCTTAGGTACAAACTAACGAGAATCAAGAATAAAATAACATCAGAGTGTTGGTGTTTAAGTCTTGTCAAATGTTTTCCTTGCCTTATTTGTAAAGGTAAGTTTTTGCATTTTCAAAATTGCACCATTCTCTTCTTCCACTCGGTATAGCTTAACATTAATTAATAAATACTTGTCAAAAAAATCTGTTATCGTGGAGCATTTCCATTTCTTGTTACTGTTTGTTCTCAAAATTTCATCGATGGATTATTTCAAAATTTATATGAGAGTATTTTCTGAAAACGTTACCTCTGATATTTCATGTTTTAGATTATAACCCACTTTGGAGTGAAGTCCACTCCAATTGCAAGTTAAATCCAATCGAATTAGTAGTGGAATAGTGGATAACTCACTCTGTTGAAAGTGATTTCCACAATCTTAAAGCCCAAGTTTAGTATTGGGGATTTTTTTTATTTGAAAGCTTTATGCCCCAAAGTCATATCCCTGCTATAATAGATTCTGAATGTCTTTAGTTTTTTTTTTTATTATTAATTAATGAAAAATCTCGGGAGGGGGGGGGGACCCCGAGATTTTCTGCTATATTTTACATTACAGCATCCAAACGTTAATAAGGTGTTAAGGTTAGGCGAGTTAGAGGAGAGTCTAACCTTTCAGATGAGGTATAACTCATATAACCTGAAGGCCTTATTAACCCTTTGGATGCTATAATATAAAATATAGTCGAAAATCTCGGGGTCCCCCCCCCCCGAGGATTTTTATTAATTAATTTAAAAAACGAAAAGGCATTCAAAATACTATTGTTGCAGGGATATGACGTTGGGGCATAAAGCTTTCAAATAACAAAAAATCCCCGAAACTAAACTTGTGCTTTCAGGGTGAATTTCCATCCATACGGGAGACATAACTTATCGCTCTCTATATAAAAGCAGTGATTCCACTCTTTTCATCTAAAGAGTGTGATACTACACTGGCATGTTTTATTTAAATCGTACATCTATGTCACAACAGTTTGGTAGAAATACAGTAATCTCGGATTTGTGAATAATTATCGTCAATTGTTATCAAATCTAGACTTATTGTTATCTGATAGAAAGCTTTTATTTTGTGAATACCGATACGAACTTCATTGTACAAGGTTTAAGACGTTCCCAAATGAAATCAGACAATATTTTTTTGCTCGGGTCTATTCAAACCGCGCAAAAATAATTAAACACAATCAATCAATCCATCCATCCATCAATCAATCAATCAATCAATCAATCAATCAATCAATCAATCAATCAATCAAAATCATTACCTAAATGATCGCAATATTATAAGCCAGATCTTTACGTAAGAGATCACAATATCATAGGCAGGGCTGGATCGTGGTACTGTCAGTCGTGTAGGTACCTTTAATAAAGCATACCTATAGTACCCTAAAGAATATTCACCTGCCCAAATTCGACATTATACTCAATATTTACAAAAATATACCGGCCAGCCGGTCAGGTACATGTAACGTTTTGTTTTTACCCGCCCGACTCCAAAATTACACGCCAAGGACAGATGGGCGGGCGGACGGCCCAGTGCTGACGTCCAGCCCTGATTATAAGATCATTACCAGATTTCTTTACATGTTTGTACTTTTTGTTTTGGTAGAGGACATTATATTGTCAGAGTTGTTGATTCTGGATCGCAAGAACTTACTCGGTTCTGGTATATTCGACAACTTGCAGGTCAGTACGCACTTGAACACCTCTTGAAAGTTCGGATGTTTGAATCCATAGATGATCGGATTCAAAGCGCTGTTTAGCACAGATATCATGGCCGAGTAAATGGTCAACGTGCTTCTACCTAGAATGATGAGATTCACCATGCTGGGCAACAAACAGGCAACGAAAAGACAGACGACGGTGAACAGATTTTTGGTGATGCCGATTTCCCGCTTGTTGAAAGCAGACTTTGGACTTGGCTTGCAGGCCGCTTGCGTTGGCGTCAGAAGCCGTAGCGTACTCTTGAGGATGGCGGTCGGCTTTCTGCTCCTTTTCGGCACCAAATTTTGCTTCAAAGTTGCGAGTGGTCTTCAGCACGAACGACAATATTAGCGAGTAAAAGACGGCGGTCACCGATAAACCGATCAGAAGGACAGCAGCCTGTACCATGACGAGATAAATGCTGAATGGGTTATTGTCCGTAAGAGAACAGAGATGATAGAACCTCGAGTACCCTAACGTTCCAATACCCAAAGATGGGGGAAGACCATGGTTACAATGGATAAAAACCATAACGCCAGCGCCATCCCGGCAATAATCTTGGGTTTGTGGATCCCGCGATGGCCGCGGATTGATTTGGTGATGACGTACCAACGAACTACCGCAATCGCGGCTAGCGTCAGCACGCTGCACGCATAACAGGATAAAATCATCCCGGTTACGATGGTACAAACGGAATGGAGAAACGAAGTTTCGTTGTCGGTGAGCAAAGCGAACACTTGGAACACGAGAAAGAAACAGGTCAAGAAATCGGCGACGGCGAGATTGGCCACGAGGATGTTGGTGGCCGTCTGTAGTCTGCGAGACAGCATCACGGAGAAAATGACCAGTGCGTTTCCCGCCATTCCCAGTAGGGAGATCATGCCACAGAACATGGCCACAACCACTCTGTGGTAAAAAGCAATGGTCACATAGTCATGACCCAAACCTGGAGAAATCGTGGCTGTGTCGAGTATCGTCGTGAAGATGGTCGTAATTTCAGATATTTCAAAAGCAACTTCAGTCATATTGAGTGTAGCTGCAGTATAAATATACATTATGACACTGAATACGGTAAAATTAGAAATTGCAGGTGGGAACTAATTCGAGTCAAAAACATAAACTTATGCTGGTGTCTGCATTTAAGACGAACAGTAACTTTGATTATCTATCTAGGAAAGTTGCAGGACCCAACACTTCACGGATTCGGGATTCAACTTGATTTTACAGCTACTGACACCAAAAATATTGTGTGTGCACTGGCAAATCGCATTAACTATCTGCTTTAGTAGTAACAATTTCTTTCATCAATATACCTGTGTAAAATGCAATCTCATTAACTTATCTTTCCAAGAAATAATTGGATTGACATTTACCTTAACTAATCAGATCGATATTTGTATACAATCATCATCTATCATAACGCTGGATCAGTCAAGACATTTCAATCAGGATCGTGCTTGCAGACAATACATAAAGCATGCGCTAATGGGATGGGGTTTTTCAATATATAAAAGGTCATTCTTGTGTGTTCTTCCGTTAAAGATAAGATGCTTTTTAAAGTTTGGTTTCAAGGTAAGAAAAAGTCTTGAAAAAAGATGTTTTCAATAAGCTCCTGTAAGTAAGTTATTAGAGCATCTTATTACACTACACAGGGTACATGTATAATAAAAGACGTCTATGTTTGTTGAAAAAATATATATTGGCTTCTTCATTTTGATTTCGTTTTCTTTTTTGATTTTCCGTTTTTTACTTTTATTCGATCTGTGATATCTTCCTTTCAGTCTCCCCTTTTCCCACATATGACACGTGGGCAGAGATGTGACGTAGGTCACGCGAGTATTTCCATTCTATTTAAAATGATAACCTATCAGCAGTGTCCCATTATTATAAAAGCCTTCTGCTAGTACTATATTATGACCATGAAACCTTTTTTTTCACTTGTTTGGACAGCAGATTAAAAAATATTTTGAAAATTTTAATTTCTTTAGTGGTACAGAATATCCCCTATTTTTTTATTCTTTTTTTTTCTAAATGGCACTTCCGGCATATCAATTTTTTAAGCGATCTTTCACTTTCTTTGTGGTCTAGAGTTTTGCAACATAATGGTAAACTGGAACTAAAACCGTCGTTTTGGGCACATTTGTTGCCATTGTAACAAATCTACAAGGTTTATATACTACTGAAACGAGATTTATGATAATCAAAGGTTTCTCTTTAAGGTTATATCAAAATATGTGACCGAAGTCAATGTTATGACCTGCACAATCGATTCTAAAGACTTCCTTTTTGGTAAAAAAAAATCTCGTGGAAGATCCTTGTTTTTCCAAATTTTTCAGAATTTGCCGCTTCATAAAATGTGCGCTATCCGTAAATATATTGAAAATGAGTATTTGAAGCGGGAAGTCTGAGGATTCTAAAAATGTAAAAATCAAATTTTATTGGCTAGGAAAAGGCCCACGGAATTGGCAAAAACCAATTACAAATAACATTTTCTATCAGTATTCTGCACGCAGTCTTTATTGTTATGCGTTTGAGTGTGAATGTGAACAATGACAGCAGTCCGTACACTCTTAAAGATCCGAGTCAAACTGACTCGGAAATGGGGTCACACTCGGAAAAGGGATCAGGTTCAACCAAATCCTGGGTCAAGTTTTACCATATTCCGGGTCAGCCTGACAGGAATATAATCAACCGTGACTCCGAAATTCGGTTGAACTGACCCTTAACCGACCAATTTCCAAGTCTGTCTATTAGTTTAGGATTTCTAAGAGTGAACATTGCAAATATTTTCCGAGTCATTCTAAGCTAGAATTTTTCAGAGTGAATAAGATTTTTTTTAAAGACTGATAAGGTGTATTATGTTGTCCAATATAGATACCGGATATGATAATGAATTCCGATATTGTAGATATCATTTGAAAGTGGAGCTTTTCTTTTAAATGCCTACAAAATTAACATTGCGTAAATACACTGGTGTAGAGGAGAAAATACCGTTTAAGAAGCTTTAGCAATTGAAAGTTTAGGGGCTAGAAACTTGCTTGGCTAGAATTCTAGTGACAATTCGATACCATTTACACACCAACATTAGTAGTCTACTTTCGGAGCCTTATCGTGCATGGGTGTTTATCATACAGTATATAAAATTTATTTATACTTCAAAAATGTATACCATATGCATTCATGAACATGAAAAAAAAATATCAAAAAGTCTCATGCAGATTATTATCCATATACCAGTGTACGAAATAATACTACTGAACTGACTCGGCTGATACTAAATGACAGTTAATGTTTGGTGCATTTTTTAATTTCTAGGCAATCACTGATCATTATATTACATAACAAAAAAAAATCTGCCATAATAATCTGAATAATTTCTCTTCTTCTATTGATGAAGGATAACATTTGATTTGATTTGATTTGATTTGTTTTATTTCGTATTTCAACAGAATACATGAGTATACATTACAAAATATAATCAGAAATGACATAAAGTAATACATACAACATGAACGTCCACATAGTGTACATTCATTTAAATTATAATAGATATACAACCACAAAGTATCATAAATTGAAATACGAGGAGGCCTACTAAGAAGCTATGCTTGTACAACTTGTAGACCCCCTTACGTAATTAAATCTACTGGTTGAATTTTATTTTAAATTTGTGTAAAGTATATCAAGGCGTAAATTGAATCTAGAAGGACGGATAAAGCACAAAGCGAAACAGAAGGATGTGCAGTGAATGAACATTCATCGTTCACGCATAATGGAATTAAAAGAATGGAAAGTGCTACTACCAAACTTTCATGTGCATGCACAAGTTCCAACTACGAGTTAGTTTTGAGGGTATAGTATCAGTAATTATTTTGAAAAAACAGGAAAATAATTTAATAAATTAGTTTTTTCTGCTTTATCTGACACCTCATGCGTGAACAATAAATGATATATGTCAAAAAGAGCAAGAAAAAATGAAACATGTCTGTTTAGCATAATTTGAAAAATAAATGCGTTTGCAGCAATTGAAAGCTAACTGAGCAAAAGGTTCACACACGGCTAACTTCATATAATTGCTTGCTTGGAGCAGAAAAGGCTTCATAACCTCTTTTCAAGGTATTTTTGTTGCCGACTGCCTGCTACAGAATGAATGTATTTTGGAACATTTCTGACAAGCATCTTTGCAAACCGTTTTTTTTTTCAATCATACACGCTCACTTTACACAAAAGGGGTTTGTAAAAAAAAAAAAGACGAAAGAGGTTTTTTAACGTCGTGCTTCAATATCAAGGATATCCTGAATCCATTCAAAATATAAACGTTTGAGTTTCAGATTTGCTCGTGCAAATTACTGTTTAATAGTGTCACTTTTGATAATTGTCTTCGTTCGGTTAAAGTTATGCGTAAGTTTTGTATTAAATTAAGGATTGGTAAATAATTGTGCTTCAAAATATAAACACATTGCTTCACATACTTCTTACTAAGCTATAAAAAACTATCTTCATCAATCTCGTATTTCGTTTTTTTTTTTTACTGGGACACACTATATTATGGTGTTCAAAACGCTTGTTGTGATGACTATATGAAATCATGATCTTTTCTGGATAATACATCCTACATAACTAAATCCTACTTGATTACATATTATGTAAACCTGTTTAAATTTGAAATTGATAACAATGAGAACAAAGAGGGTGCACATAGTTTTAAACGGTTGTGTAATGAACTTACGATGAAAAACATTATTGTAGTATACGAGTGCATGAGTTGCTCGATTCTCGCTATTATTCACCATTTAAATTAATCCAAAGTCTTTATTACACTGTATTTTATGATTTTTGCGAGTTGCATTTCGAATTTAGGGGATAAAACATTAATGCGATGCGTGCAATAACACATTAAAACTGCATCATCAGCGGATTTACACATTTACCCTGTTCCCATCATAACGGACATTATACGCGTGTATAATGAACTCCATGCAGCGTAATTAGTAGCGGTACGCACGTATGTAAGTTTATGATACGTATTTAATCTATTTGCTGGAAGTCTGAAACTTTTACGTTGGTCGTGGGCTCTAAAAATACAGAACTTATATTTGCCCCTTTGCAACTTCCTGAAGCAAATCTAATATATTTGATATTGCTGCGATTTAGAGAGAGCATGGGCAGTGAAATGTCTAATGAGGGTTGTATTTCTCTTTAGATTTCCAAGCTGTTTAGAACACTATGACTGAAAACATTTGTGTGTGTGTGTCTAACTGCTGAAACAAAAAGGCAGCAGTTTATGCAAAATATTTGTAAATGTAATGCTATTAACCATGCCTACAACTCAGATAATATTCCATATGTCGTGCCAAAGACTGACTTTAATACCTTATGAGCCATTGTTCTACTGTCATGTATTAATTGCAGCGTTATAATGTTATTTTTCTTTACCAGTGTGAAGAAAGTACCTTAAACAACTCAGGAAAATATTTCTTTTGCCAAGATATTCATTATTAATAAATTGATTCATTTGTCTCTCTCTGTATTTTAGATCGCAACTGCAGATCTGCAGTTGCGATCTAAAATACAGAGAGAGACAAATGAATCAATTTTATTATATTACATCGCACTGATTTCACCTCTCGGAATAATCCCTTTCATTTAAAAATATTCATTATTACCAACAAATAATGACTTCATGATTTCGCATGCGTGCATGAAGGTAGATAGGAAAGAATGGGCCTGAGACAAAATGTATATTATTTCCATATTCATACATCAAAAAGTCTCTGTCAATTAGCTTTAGATAATGTTAAATATTTGTTCTCTTATTTTTTTCACATATAGGCAGTGGCAGCTCCAGGGGCATGGGGAGCATATTCCTCCCCAAAAATGTTGATGAATATTTTTTTGGGGGGACACACTATATTATGGTTTCAAAACGCTTGTTGTGATGACTATATGAATCATGATCTATTCTGGATAATACCTCCTACATAACTAAATCCTACTTGATTACACATTTATGTAAACCTGTTTAAATTTGAAATTAAGAACAATGAGAACAAAGAGGGTGTACACAGTATTAAACGGTTGTGTAATGAACTTACGATGAAAAACATTATTGTAGTATACGAGTGCATGAGTTGTTGATTCTCGCTATTATTCACCATTTAAATTAATCCAAAGTTTTTTATACACTGTATTTTTATGATTTTGCGAGTTGCATTTCGAATTTAGGGATAAACATTATGCGATGCGTGCAATAACACATTGAAACTGTTCGCATCATCAGCGAATTACACATTTACCCTGTTCCCATCATCAGCGGACATGAATATTGACATCAAAGTACCACAATAATGATAGGCAGTATTGCCTGATTATAGCCTAATTACATTTGATCAATTTGTTATTTTGTCATGCAAAGTTGCGAATTAACGACTGATATTCATCTTCGAATAAGCCATTGAAGCAAAGGCTACATTTTTACACACAAAATCAGTACATCTACAGTATAGTGCCCGACCAGCATTGGTAATAAATTCATGTCGCAACTTAAAGATTCTAAAGCATGCACCCTTTGTACAGTTGTCTGTCATATATTCGTACTCATGCGGACGCCGGTGTACATGTATCACCAAGGCCGGATATAGACCTGCTTTCTCACAGATTTGTGGACTGAGTATGGCTCTGTTGTGCGGCCGATTTCTTGGATGAACTTGGCGCCTTTATTTTGGATCGGAGAAACTTGCTCGGATCAGGCACACTGGAGAAGCGGCACGTCAGTATACATCGGAACACCTCCTGGAAATTCGGGTGTTTGAGCCCGTAGATGATCGGGTTCAACGCGCTGTTCATCGTGGTAATGGTCCCGGTGTACAACGTCAGGACACTGGCTCCAGGGATGATGAAATTCACTCCGTTCGGCAGCAGACAGACGACGAACACGCAGACGACGACAAACAGATTCTTTGTGATGTCGATCTCGCGTCTCGTGAAGCCAGATTTCGTGTTCTTTTTACCTCCGGCTTCCTGGTTGGCGTCTTCGGCAAATTGCGCGCGAAACTTCTGGGTGTTCTGTCGAACAAAGTGCAGGATCAGGCTGTAAAAGAGAGCGGTCACGGATAGGGCGACTAGAATGAGCACCGCTTGTATCAGAACGTAGTAGGCCCTGAGTGGGTTGTCGTCTGTCACGGAACACTGGTGATAGAACCGCGAAAACCCGAGCGCGCCGATTCCGAAAGAAGGCGGTGCGACCATAGCAACGGCCGACGCCAGCCACAACAGCAGTGTCACAAGGATGATGTTCCGATACGTGTTTATCCCGCGATGGCCGTGAATGGACCTGGTGATGACGTACCAACGAACAGCGGCAATAACGGCTAGGGTCCACACGCTGCAGCAGACACACGTGAACGACGTACCGATGACAACAGTGCAGACTATCTCCGGAAGGGGCCAGCCGGAGCGACTCAGCAACCCGAGGATTTGAAACGGGAGCAAGAAACAAGTCACAAAATCCGCTATGGCGAGGCTGACGACCAAGACGTTGGTCACGGTTTGGAGTTTCCGCGAGAGGAAAACGGAGAAAATCACCAGTGCATTACCCATCGTTCCCACCAGGGCTATGATCATCATCATTGCGGAAGTTGCGATCCGGTGAGAAAAGGCAATGAATGGACGATCAGCCGGGGGCGAGGGCGGTGATGTCGCTGAAGCTTCTATGGTGCCCAAGACAGAACTGTTGTACATCAGCTCGGTTTCTGTCCAAAATTCGAATTGAAAGGTGGAATTTTTCGTATGAAATGACATTTTGGAAGATTGGAGGTGAGTAGCCCCTTTTGAATTTCACTTCGTATTATCTAGAAAGTCCAAATATATAAATCAGTTTTCTGTTTGTTGGTCAAAATTAAAAGTGTTAACAATTACGATGGTAGATAACAACTCTTGATTCTGTGGTTACGAGCATCGATGAAAACTAACAATATATTGATGAAACAGTCCTTTGTGTGCCCGTTTTTCAAAATGACAATGAATTACATCGGTGTGTGCTAAGGCGCCTTTACTGCAAACACCTCTATTATTTGCAGTCCCATTATATTATGTGTGGAATCATTGATTTTATGTCAGTTGGGATTTATGTTAGGTCATGGTTCCAAAGTTGAATTCTATACGTTGATTTCATTAAGTTTACACGTCATCATCTGACGTAACATCGGACACCGAATCAAAATTCGACATTCCTCGCACGTACAGAATCCATCTCATCATCAATGCTTATGAATATTCAAATCAAGAGGAGCTTACTAGATGATACTCATTAGTGACAAGCAAGTCGTGCGTAATTTTGAAAAATTTTAGTCACAGAAAAATATTTTTAATTTAAATTTGTTTTTAAAAAATATCACAAGATAACTCGAGATCATATAAGTACAACAGTTATAAAACAAACAGTTACATAGGATAACAGATGGCATTGAGTGAGCAGAATATCCCTACAAAAAAGTAGTGCTAACGCTCCTATTCATTCATTCCTGTTGCGATCATAAACACATGGACTAAACTATGGGGACAACTGCAAATCAACATAATGGTTTATCGACTGGGTCTTGTCCTTATTGTCCGCTTACGTGTGCAGTTTTGTTAGTGACAAATCCCCAAAACCAACCGCATTGATTTTTTTTATGTAATTAAACTCTAATACTTGTAACACAAGAAACAAGAATTAGAACACTTTTAATCCTCTCCAATTTTTCCGAAATACAATCCAAAGTGAAAGCCTTTTTATCGCAGGATAGAAATTTACTGGATATATTATACCAGTGTCACTAAGTAACCCTACAGGAAAGTGTTAACCCATTTGCTGCAGGAATCATATTACCATGAAGTATAACAGTTCTATTAGACAGTCTAGGAGGTAACAGGTGGATACCAGGAGTCTTGTGTTGATAATGATAACAGCCGTTAATGTGAAATACTATTAAGTCCTTTCTGTAGTCAGGGTTTTTGTAAGTTGTGTTCAAATAATCACCAATAACATTGCTGAGAGTGGCAGAGAGCATTAATCGTGACATTTTCTTGCTTTATTTTGTTTTATCCAATTACATCCTCTCCTGACAGCCCCAGGGTAGAGAAGTTCAGTTCAGCCTTCAGGAAATTGCAAAGTTAGATAATGTGAGTAAGATTGATTATTTTCTGAATGAATGTCACCCAATTACAAATATATCGTCTGGAATTAAACTATATGGTAACGTTTCGAACATAAAAAGCTTAGTTCCCAGGCTTAGTTGCTAAAGGACCTAAATCAATCTTCTACCAAAAACGTGTTATCGACATTAGTATTTGTCCCACTTTCCTATTCTACCTCAGAATAAACTTTGAAGCCAAATTCTGCCAAGCAAGTAGGAAATATTGCGGGTTTTCCCTTGCTTTTTCCATTATCTCATGACAAACTCGGGCAAAGAAATGCGTTTTTTCTCCGAAGTTATAGTGAAGTGGATTAAGCCCCTTTTGCGATAAAACTCTTCATATAATGCTATTAATCGATAATTCCATTACTGACGTATACACCATAAGAACTTATGTTAAATCGATAATAGCGCTGCAATCCCCCTTATAAAAGAACATACATTCAGGTACCTAGCAACATTGCTCTCCCTCGCTTGGGTAAAGATTTTATGATTATGAAAGAAAACACAATACATTACATGAGCTAAAACTCTAGCTATTGCATTTTCCTGCAATTCCACCTTCAATTGCTCAACCAAACATTTCAACACTTTAAGTTAAGAGGGAATTCAAACGTTATGTTATTCATGAATAAAATTGCAATGACAAAGGGATAAATTATTGGGATGAGCCGATCATGTTAATAATGGTAACGTATCTATTATTTCGATTTATGAGAAATGAGTACTTATCTCTGGCTGATAGTTTTTTCAAAAGTGTACAATGAAAAACATCGCATTTTTTACAGTGCTCTCGACTTTCCAAATGATGTATAAGAATATATTCTAGATACGCAAAATATTCTATTGATCTCAGGAATGGCGTAAATTTCTTCAAGTTTAGGGAAGTTCACTTATGAAACATTTTACATGTCTACTGTGATTCATCATATTAATGGTAGTATTATTACAGTTTAAATTTAAATGCTTTTTGTAGTAGTACATGTAGATAGGTGTGAATGTAAACTCTAGTCTATAAGTATGAAATGATATACAAATTTCATATGTTGTACATAACAACAAGTTGTGTTCTTCGTGAGGCACTGAAAATTATGAACTAAAAGCTACTAATTCTGAACTAAGAACAATATCCAGTACCAAAAAAATGTAATTGCACAAGGACAAGAAGCTCAATTATGCTACAAAACTTGCGTCACTTCATCAGACCCATGATTGCTTGGGTCTTGAAACATTTTTTTTTTACAATTTAATCATGTAGATTATAAAATGCCAGTTCCAATTCGAATTTCAAATTACACTTGAATTCAAAAAGCAACGCGTATGGGTAGATCATTAGATATAATATACTGGTGTAAACGTATGGTTGACGTATCGTATATCTGGCGAACATTTTTTAAATACAGTATTCCTTCAACATAAAGGTATGGTTATTGAGTATTAGAGGCAAAACATCTCAATTAACCTGAAGTTACCTTTGTACGTAATTATGATATCGAAGATCTTCGTATTAGAGGGAGTAAATGGAGGCAAATAATGTATCTGTTCAAATCTTAATCTAGTTCGTTAGCTAAGAAAGAATGACAAAAATGTGAAATCTATAGAAAAAGGGCAAAATTTAATGAGCTTTATAATTTAACTACCCAAACCACACTGTGGTTCTTTGTAGTTTGGGTATATCTTTTTGAATACCTCTGTGTAACGTTCAAATTTGACAACAGATTTCTTCAGAACACAGAGATTTTTTTTCAGTTACCAGTATCAAAAGTAAAGCAGTTTCATAAAGGCGGTAGGTGTTCAGTAAAACTTTTTAAAAAAATATATAAAGTGCAGTATTTGCGTAGTTTTGTTTGTACTCTCTGTACAAATATGATGATATCAAACTCCAGAATAGGATGCAATCAAATGCCTGATCTGTAAATTTTAATTAATTAAAACACACATTTTCAAGTCCAGTTGAGTTATTAATTTCTGAGATCAAGTATTTGATCTTATTATATACTGGATGTTGCTTCCTCCATGTATAACCAAAGAGTACAAGAAATTTATGCAAATACCATATACATTCTCCCTGCAAATCTTTCATTAAATAAAGAATGCAGTACAAACATTATTATTACTTTACATTCAATACCATGTCTTCATAAAATAGAGAACCAGAATTGACTTCACTGTGTGAATGAGTAATAACACCTCTATATATCTCTTTGGCTAAATGTTTCCCAAATGCAATATTTAAAATATGGTGTAATCAAAGTATAAAATGAATACTCCGGTAAGATACGTAGTAGTATTTATTTTCCGTATAGAATATAAACAATGCTTAATTGCCCATATTCAGCTTTGCCAACATGACACACCTTATCTCCCATGGGATCCAGAAGTAAAAAATACGACCTATTTTAGCAAGAACGAAAACAATATAGACAGTAATAAAATACATAGGCAATTAACATATAAACAATGAAATAATAAAAACAAAGATTTACACAGAATAACACCAGAAAAAATAACATTGTAAACTTTTCATGAACAATACAAATGATACATCGGTATTGGACCCTAGGGAATTTATATTTATCGTGTAAGTGTGTTGCTTATAAATAACAGCTACCAAATTTCAATAAGTTTAATTAATGTGTGCAAGTGCAAAACTATCGAAAAACCGTTTCCCAGCTGAGTTACTGGGCGATTATATAAACAAACATAGATGTCCTACTGGTCGAGAGCAATTATCATGAACGAGACACGTGCAATGTTACGTATCAGTAATTTTGTCAATTTAATGACAAAAAACAACCACCACTCATCTTAACAGAATTTACCCAAGAACAACGGAAGCTAATTCTTATTACATTGACCCATTTTCCTACATTCAACACTTTCCATAACACGCACTGTATACCATTTCTTGTAGCATTGGGTTATTTTGTAACTTCAGGCCTTCCTTAAAAAGCACAGCATATTTGGCTTCAAATGAAACCACCATGATTTCAAAGAAAATGCCAATGATAAAGAATCAAGCACATAAATGAATACATTTATGCTTATTCTCGATTTTTAGGCTCCAGCCGTTAAAAACTGAGTATCTTTCCAAAATCTATGTCTTCACATCTACTGAAGATTATTATTCCTTCTTCAAAAGATGTTGTCGGAGTATGCGGAGTAGATTACATATTTGCCCGAAGCGATTCCCTTTCTACCGTAACCATCGTAAGATATGTTGGGGGATAGGGTGAGAAAGTTTTTAAAATGTGCCTGTAACGTAAAGTATGAGTGTCTTTAAAATCTAAGTATGAGTACTGGGCCACCCCTAATATGGAGAGTGAGGCTAAGGGCGGGTTCAAAAACATGTCCCCTCACAAAATGATACTAGATCCGCCACCATGCATCCAACGAAATAGTATCACAAAACCTTTTTTCCAAGCCACAGTTTTTTTAACTTTCACCGTCCATTTCAACTTCTCCTCACCAATTATCATTCAAGCGATCTTCGAGACATAAATGTATAATGTAGTTATTTTTCTAATACTTTGATGTTTTACCGCTATTTTATTCATGTAGCACATTGATTACACTGGGTGGAATAAATTAAATCAAAGTTAATCAGGCGAAAATTGACTGTAGTTGTTCCGTTTGTGTAGGGTTCAATATTCAATAATTCTGAACTGGTCAGTCATTCGTTTATACTGATTGAAATCAATCAACTATGCGTTTATGTTTACTTTACCGGTTCAGTGCTTCCAATTTCTTTCGATATTTTTCTTGTCAATGCTTTCCAATTAATGTCCTCCATTTTCCATAAACATGCTAAAAATATAATGCTCTATCTTGTTCATTTCATGGTTAACACGCTATTTCGTTATTTTGTGATTTAAAAATCGACCTTCCCCTAGACTGTACGGTCAAGCATATCAAATTGTGATGTTCGTGTTACCGTTTACTTTTGTACGTGGCAGTTCCGGGATGAAAATTGATTCAATTAAATTCAGTCGAGTGAGAAGTGGTCGGGGGTGTACGATCCGATATACATACGTGAAGTTCGATACATCTAAACTGATCGGCTGTTATTGTTATATGGTTACGGCATATGAAAAGTGTTGTCACTACTCGGCCCTATTAAAAGTTTTACTTGAATTCCAGTTTTGAGTGCAGTATAAATTCAAATATAAATAGACCGAGTAGTGACAACGCTTTCTACATGTTGCATTTAACCTTTTGTCCAATTAAAACAGTATATTTTGGATATCCTCTTGAATAAAAGGTTGGAAATGGCATAAACACAGTGTTGTCACTCCCCGGCCCTTTTACGAGTTGAAATCACATTTCAGTTTCAAGTGTGCTGCAAAAGAAATTAACATTTGAAAGTGTCGAGGAGGAACACCGCTTTCTGCTTGTTGCATTTGACCTTTTAGGCAACTTAATATAACAATATAAATGTTGGGCCCAGCTAAATAAACTTTTAGATATAACATATAAAAAATATTGTCACTTCTCGGCTCCTTCAAAAATATTAAGTACATTCCAGTTTTAAGTGTGGTATAACGTGACATTTAAAAGTGCCGAGGGTGACACCACTTTCTACGTGTTGCATTAAAGATTGTGTCAGGGATGTGCAAGTCCATTACTTCCCTTCATTATCAATACCAAACGGTAGTTTAGTACTTACAAATGGTGTGTTGAAAGTTTGAGATCCATACGTCATGAATTTGTTGTTTTATGAGAAAAACTAATAACGACATGTTACCAGAATGTTGTTCTTTCCGTGAGTTTCCATTTTGCTCAAACTGCGAATCGCGGTTTTTGTGTAACGTCGCAAGACCAGCGGAGCGCACTGATTGGTTAAACGGCTAACATCCGCACGACCGTTGGCTAACGGCTGATCGGACTATTTTGGAACGGCACGTGCACGCTTGACGTCGCGGGTTTTTTTGAAAATGCTTCTGAGTAATTTGAAAAAGGATGAAGTTTGACCGTCCAGATTTTCACCAAAACTCAATAGTTTACCCCAAGTCTCTATGAGAGGTGTTTATTTATATTAATCTTCACATTGGATATGATTTCAGCTGATTTCATTCATTTAGATGTTTTTTGACGTGCAAATGAATGACACAATCTTTAAACTTTTTAGCCAGTAAGATATAGCTAAATATAACAGTAATATAAATGTTGGATCTAGTTGAATAATCTTTTGGATATGACATATGAAAAGTTATGTCACTCCTCCACCCTCTTAAAAGTTTAAAATGAATTACAGTTTTACATGTAAGTGTGGTTTACACTGACATTTAACCCTAATATCCCGGGGGCATAATGCCCCTCCCCCCGACAAATTTCGTGATTATTCCGCCGCCCGAAATGTTTTGACCCCGCCGTCCGCTGACTTTTAACTTTGCAGTTTCGCGCATCATTTTAAACAATTTTTGCGAAATTCAAACGTACCGTTACGACGCTGCGCGACTTTTTGTACACGCATGTGAGCTCTAAAACTGCTATAAAAAAAAACTGCGATTTTGTGTACAAAATCAATGCAAATTGTGTTTTCCACCAAAAATCATAAATGTATGACTATTTTTACTTTTACTGGTTGAAATTGATTAATTTTATGCTGTTTATGATCGAAAATGTGTCTTCGACAAAGTTCATCGAAAAAACAATAAAAAAACAAAAGGTCGAAATAACAAAGAAATACATAAGATATTCACTGAACAATAAATGCATGAGAAATTCATCTGATATTACAATTTTTTTAAAGATAATTGTTACAAATATCAGAAAGAATATTTCCACCAAAACTTAGCATTCAACAAGCTATTTTACGTGAGTTATAGACGAAAATATGATTTTATGCATAAATGTGCTTAATTCATT
>JZLH01S0020149.1:10000-12748 GCA_001188425.1 Eucidaris tribuloides | reverse complement strand
TCTTTTAGTCAGCTAAATATAACAGTATAAATGCTGGATATAACATATAGAAAGTGTTGTCTCCCCTCGGTCCTTTAAAAGTTGAACTGAATTCCAGTTTCAAGTGTGGTTTAAATTGGTATTTAAAAGGACCAAGGGGTAACATCGCTTTCTACATGTTGCATTTAACCTTTTGGTCAGCTAAATATAACAGTATATATTGGATCCACCTGAATAAACTTGGATATGACATGCAAAGTGTTGTTAGTCTTCGGTTCTTTTAAAGTTTAATTGAATTCGAGTTTTATGTGTAAGTGTAATATAAATTGGCATTTAAAAGGACTGATAGTGACAGCACTTTCTACATGGTGCATTTAACCATTTGGTCGACTAAATATAAAAGTATACATAAAGAACATTTTGGCACTTATTGGTCCTTTTTAAAAGTTTTAATCGCATTCCCGTTTTGAGTGTGGTACAAATTAACATTTAAAAGTACCGATGGGTTACACAACTTTGTACATGCTGCGTTTAACCTTTCAGCCAACTGAGTATAACAGTATAAACGAAGCACCGAGGTGAATAAGAGGTTGCATAAATAACGTATGTAAACAGTGTTGTCACTCTTTGGTCATCTTTAAAACTTAAAACCCGGCCCTTTTAAGAGTTACAAATAGCATTTACATTTTAAGTCTGGTATAAATTGACATTTACAAGGCCTGAGGGGTGACCCCGCTTTTTACATGTGGAATTTAACCTTTTAGCCAACTGAATATAACAGTATAAATGTTGGATATAACATATAGAATTGTTGTCACTCCACGGCCCTTTTTTAAAGTTTTATTTGAATTCCAGTTTTTAAGTGTGGTACAAACTGAAATTTAAAAGTGGCCGAAGATTGACAACACTTTCTACTTGTTGCATTTACTCTTTTAGGCATTCAGTATAAACCTTGGATAAAGGTGAATAAACTATTGGATATGACATACAAAAAGTGTTGTCAATTATCGGTTCTTTTTTATTTGAATTCCTGGTTTAAGTATGGTATAACTTAGCATTTAAAGGGGCCTTGCCCCATCAATTCATGACAACACAGCGACCACACCCTTTATTTTTTTTTGAGAATTCGTAGAAATACTTTGTGTGTGTGTACATCACTAGTGATTGACCATTTATTGTGCAGCTAACAGAACCGGGAGATATTACCTAGACGCGAAAGCGTGTCAGCGAGTTTTGCGGGTTGTTGTTGTTGTTGTTGTCGTCGTTGTCGTTGTCGTTGTTGTTGTTGCTGCTGCTGCTGCTGCTGCTGTTGTTGTTGCTGTATTGTGAAAGCTACTGTTAGGGAAGACATTTGTATTTGTAAGTGAAAAATCGAAGATATCGATGAAATTGACAAGGACACAGAAACAGCAAGTAAAATTAAGGAAATGGCTCCTTTGATCATTTGAAGTGTTCGAAAGTTGATTGTAAGCTTACAGTATCGAGAGGTATCATAAATCATAATCACTTGGAAGTGTTGAGAAATGTGCGACGACAGCTTGTTTAAAGTAAACCTTCTGTAAAAAGCAGTGGCGTATCTAGCGGGGGGCAAAGGGGGCACGTGCCCCGGGCGCTACTTTAAGGGGGGGGCAAGAAATATAAAAGAGAAAGAGAGGAAGATGAAAAAGGGAAGGAAAATTATTAACCTTATAGGAATTATGCGCCCCTCCCTCCCAGTCCACATGGTAAAGTACGTCAGAAAATGGGTTTGATAGGGTTACAAATACATAAATAATTTTCTTAAAGGTAAATGGCATGATTGGGGGTAGTCCTCAACTTGGGCTGAAACTACTCTAGAATCAAGTTAACTAGGCAAGGATTCTCCTGTGAAAATCTTGTAGTCAAACGTTGACTCATTCTAAAATAAACAATGTCAATATCACTCGTAGCAGGGAAACCTGCTGTGTGGCTCTCTATGGGGCTTATTTTTATCGTGCCCGGATAAAATTAAAATACTCCTATGTTTATGCTTGATTCTCCGTAAGTAAACAAATTACAGACAAATCCTCCCAGGTGGGAGATCCACTCCAGCTGGTGTATAGTTGGTATGTATTTCAACTCATTTGGTTCTTGAGGCATTTTCAAGTGTTTCCAATCATGTCACTAACCTTTAAGCTTGGTCGCTCCGCTCCCTCGCATAATTTTGCAAAGACAATCTACAGCTTGATCGGTCTTTCCTTGGTATTTATAGTTAAGTCAATAAGTTTTGGCTGGGGGCGGATCTAGCTCTTCACTAAGGGGGGATTGACCCAGGGGCGTCGATCCATTTTTTGGAAGGGGGGGAGGAGGAAAAAAAGTTTAAAATTTTCGACGCGCTTCGCGCGCCAAGTTGCAATACAAATTGAAAACTGTGCGTGTGTAATAGTATTTTTATGTTGTTTAATCACGTGCTAGTGCTTCCTTAAACATGTTGGCGATTTTCTATGCACACGATCACATTTTCACTCGGCAGCCCAAGGGGGGGGGGTAAACCCCCTAACCACCGTAAATCTGCCAACGTGTGGGGGGTTGGGGCGCAATTTCATTATTTGCCGTGGGCGCCGTAATCCCTAGATACGCCACTGGTTAAAAGTATACCCTTTTTCCATGGTTTTGGCGATTTCAATACCCTTTTCGGTGTGCGCGAGTGCGTCGTCCGGCCGTGGGGGCGGCCCTTTTTGCTCGTTTTTTCACACGCGCCCAGGTAGATTTCAGATGAGTTGTGTGCGTAGAGTATTGTGCCTTGGTGTT
>JZLH01S0020149.1:0-5000 GCA_001188425.1 Eucidaris tribuloides | reverse complement strand
ATCAATATTTATAAAACAGTTCGGCGCCTGTGTTTTCATTGTACTTAATATCCTTGGTCAGTCTGCAGATATATCATTTCATTTTCTTTACTTCAATTACTAATGATCGCGCAAATGAAACTTGAAGAAGCCCATTTATTCCTCACAAAATACCTGCACGTGAATATTATCTTCCTCAAGCATTTTCACCGAAATATACGCATGAATGCTCCGATGTTCTCCCCATCAGTCTCCTCATTGTAACGTCCGCAGGTCTATGCAAGAAATTATGAAAAATGTAACCTATTACTCTCGCCCCCTAACTTCAATCACTGCCTGGGTATTACAGAGACTGCGCGTTCATGAGAAGTCCCCAGAACTGTTTTTCCATTGAAAACTTTTGCTATATTCGAGCTGATAGCGAAAACTGCGCCGAGGTGGTGCGTTAGCCCTTTATTATCTAAATTCTTTACCATTCACTAGAACGATCTTATTCTCCACACCACAGTGGTCTGTAATTATTATCTGTTGAACGAAAGATTCCCAAACAAAAAAAAATATGATTATATGTTTTATATAGACCACCTGTACAAATATTGATCTTATTCTATGGATAGATTTTGAACACTTTTTATCTACTGTTAATACTCACTAATAAAACAATTTGTATCCATGCGGTCGATTTTAATATCCATCTTATTTTAGAAAATCAAATTACACTCTTCGTTTTTAAAAACATATTAAATTCGATGCATTCTTCACAATAATTAACAAGCCAACGCGTATAAGTTCCAGCTCTGTATCACTGATTGATAACATTTTAGAATATGACCACTGAGTATCTCCAGCAGGTGGCCTTTATCTATAGTGAGATATCGGATCATTTTGCCAATATTTGTTAATTCAAATTAAATATTCGTCAAAATCTCACACATGAAGAATTAATTCTTCAGGCAATGACTGCCTAGTGATGAGCAGTGATATTACACTGCAAATACAAAAGGTGAGCAAGAAATAAATACGAGTTCATAATTATATAACTTCCGGTGTATTTGAAAATAACTCGAACCCAATTGAAAAGTTTCGGTATTGCGCAAAATCAGAGCCACGCGTCAAGTTGTTTTCATTGTCTGTCCGTTGGAGACGAATAGATTTTAATATAACCCGCATCCTCTATTATATAAAGCCGGAGATATCTCATCTGCAGGCTCCACCATATCAATTGTGATGGCATGCATGTTACGTCACAGGCTATTTCATGATTCCTCGCACGCGTGTCTTGAATAAGAATAGAGTGATCTCATTGTGTTGTTCCACAAAAACGATTGAGGGGAGTGTTTTAGTCTTTTTTTGAAAATTTGTAGATACCTTTTTGCAGGTAAACCTTCTGTAATTTACGAGTAGTGAAAGGCTTAGTGCCTTTCCATAATACTGTTAACACAAAAAAGGAGAAAAATAATAAACGAGTTTATCATCATAGACTTTTTACAATTTCGTATAAAAGAATAAACCTTATCCCGATCAAATTTACAATAGTGTAAAAAAAAGTTAGGAGAAATTTGCCTCAAGGAAGAATCGAACCACGGACCTTCAAACATGAAGACTAGCTCACTAACCACACAGCTATCTGTGATTCGTTAACTATCAACTCTAATTTTGCAATCTTATTGTATGTGGTAGACTTGTCTGGTACAGCTATCATCAGTGCGTGACGATCGCGTTGACCTTGTTGAATAATGAATATTCATCATGCCCAATTGAATGGGTTCGAGTGAAGTGTTTGGTTTTCGTTGGCAATTGGGAGATGATTTTTCCAGTTTTAGCATTCATATTTAACGAATTCTTCAGGGATGACTGCAGTGATATTACACTGCAAATACAAAAGTTGAGCAAGAAATAAATACGAGTTCATAATTATATAACTTCCGGTGTATTTGAAAATAACGCTAACCCAATTGAACATTTTCGGTATTGCGCATAATCAGACCCACGCGCCAAGTTGTTTTCATTGTCTGTGCGTTGCAGACGAATAGATTTCAATATAACCCGCATCCTCTATTATATAAAGCCGGAGATATCTCGTCTGTAGTCGCCACCATATCAATTGTGATGGCATGCATGTTACGTCACAGGTTATTTCATGATTCCTTGCACGCGTCTCTTGCATATGAATCGAGTGATCTCATTGTGTTGTTCCACTAAAACGATTGAGGGGAGTGTTTAGTCTTTGTTGAAAATTTGTAGATACCTTTTGCAGGTAAACCTTCTGTAATTTACTAGTTCTGAAAGGCTTAGTGTCTTTCTATAATACAGTTAACACAAAAAAGGAGAAAAATAATATACGAGTTTTTCATCATAGACTTTTTACAATTTTCTATAAAAGAATAAACCTTATCCCGATCAAATTTACAATAGTGTAAAAAAAAGTTAGGAGAAATTTGCCTCAAGGAAGAATCGAACCACGGACCTTCAAACATGAAGACTAGCTCACTTACCACACAGCTATCTGTGATTCGTTAACTATCAACTCTAGTTTTGCAATGTTATTGTATGTGGTAGACTTGTCTGGTACAGCTATCATCAGTGCGTGACGATCGCGTTGACCTTGTTGAATAATGAATATTCATCATGCCCAATAGAATGGGTTCGAGTGAAGTGTTTGGTTTTCGTTGGCCAATTGGGAGATGACTTTTCCAGTTTTAGCATTCGTATTTACGAATTCTTCAGGGATGACTGCAGTGATATTACACTGCAAATACAAAAGGTGAGCAAGAAATAAATACGAGTTCATAATTATATAACTTCCGGTGTATTTGAAAATAACTCGAACCCAATTGAAAAGTTTCGGTATTGCGCAAAATCAGAGCCACGCGTCAAGTTGTTTTCATTGTCTGTCCGTTGGAGACGAATAGATTTCAATATAACCCGCATCCTCTATTATATAAAGCCGGAGATATCTCGTCTGTAGTCTCTACCATATCAATTGTGATGGCATGCATGTTACGTCACAGGTTATTTCATGATTCCTTGCACGCGTCTCTTGAATAAGAATCGAGTGATCTCATTGTGTCGTTCCACTAAAACGATTGAGGGGAGTGTTTAGTCTTTGTTGAAAATTTGTAGATACCTTTTGCAGGTAAACCTTCTGTAATTTACGAGTTGTGAAAGGCTTAGTGCCTTCCTATAATACTGTTAACACAAAAAAGGAGAAAAATAATATACGAGTTTATCATCATAGACTTTTTACAATTTCGTATAAAAGAATAAACCTTATCCCGATCAAATTTACAATAGTGTAAAAAAAAGTTAGGAGAAATTTGCCTCAAGGAAGAATCGAACCACGGACCTTCAAACATGAAGACTAGCTCACTAACCACACAGCTATCTGTGATTCGTTAACTATCAATTTTAATTGTGCAATGTTATTGTATGTGGTAGACTTGTCTGGTACAGCTATCATCAGTGCGTGACGATTGCGGTGACCTTGATGAATATTCATCATGACCAATTGAATGGTTTAAGTGGAGTGTTTCGTGTTCGTTGGCAATTGGGAGATTATTTTTCCAGTTTTAGCATTCATATTTAACGAATTCTTCAGGGATGACTGCATTTATATTACACTGCAAATACAAAAGTTGAAGAAGAATTAAATACGAGTTCATAATTATATAAGTTCCGGTGTATTTGAAAATAACGCTAACCCAATTCAAAATTTTCGGTATTGCGCATAATCAAAGTCACGCGTCAAGTTATTTTCATTGTCTGTTCGTTGGAGACGAATAGATTTCCATTTAACCCGCATCCTCTATTATATAAAGACGGAGATATCTCGTCTGTAGTCCCCACCATATCAAGTGTGATCGCATGCATGTTACGTCACAGGCTATTTCATGATTCCTTGCACGCGTCCCTTGGATATGAATCGAGTAATCTCATTGTGTTGTTCCACTAAAACGATTGAGGGGAGTGTTTAGTCTTTGTTGAAAATTTGTAGATACCTTTTGCAGGTAAATCTTCTGTAATTTACTAGTTGTGAAAGGCTTAGTGCCTTTCTATAATACTGTTAACACAAAAAAGGAGGAAAATAATATACGAGTTTATCATCACAGACTTTTTACAATTTCACATAAAAGAAGAAACCTTATCCCAATCAAATTTACAATAGTGTAAAAAAAAAAGTTAGGAGAAATTTGCCTCAAGGAAAAATCGAACCACGGACCTTCAAACATGAAGAATAGCTCGCTAACCACACAGCTATTTGTGATTGGTTAAGTATCAACTCTAATTTTTGCAATCTTATTGTATGTGGTAGACTTGTCTGGTACAGTTATCATCAGTGCGTGGCGATGGCGTTGACCTTGTTGAATATTCATCATGACCAATTGAATGGGTTTGAATGGAGTGTTTCATTTTCGTTGGCAACTGGGAGATGATTTTTCCAGTTTTAGCCTTCATATCTAACGAATCCTTCAGGGTTGACTGCATGTATATCATGCTGCAAATACAAAAGCTGAAGATGAATGAAATACGAGTTCATAATTATATACGTTCCGGAGTATTTGAAAATAGCACTAACCCAATTGACAATTTTCAGTATTGCACATAATCAGAGCCACGCGTCAGATTGTTATCATTATCTCTCCGTTGGAGAGGAATTGATTTCAATATAACCCGTATCCTCTTTTATATAAAACCGGAGATATCTCGTTTTTAGTCTCCACCATATCAATTGTGACGGCGTGCATGTTACGTTACGGGGTATTTCATGATTCCTTGCACGTGTATGGGGTGATCTCATTGTGTTGTTCCACTAAAACGCTTGAGAGGAGTGTTTATTCTTTGTTGAAAAATTGTAGATACCTTTTGCTGGTTTACCATCTGTCATTTACGAGTTGTGAAAGCTTGAGTGCCTTTTTATAATAATGTTTACACAAAAAAGGAGGAAAATAATATACGAGTTTATCGTCATAGACTTTTCACAATTTCGTATAAAAGAATAAACCTTATCCCGATCAAATTTA
>JZLH01S0020136.1:0-17186 GCA_001188425.1 Eucidaris tribuloides | reverse complement strand
CTACTACTACTACTACTACTACTACTACTACTACTACTACTACTACTAGTAATACTACTACTACTACTACTACTACTACTACTACTACTACTACTACTACTACTACTACTACTACTACTACTAGTAATAATAATAATAATAATAGTGAATTCTTGCATAGCGTGTATTCCACCAATAAAAGATGCTCATGGCACATTACACAGTTACTGAAAAAAAAAATTATGTTATAATGCTTGAAGTACAACTCACTATTCTGGTCCCGATGAAAAGGTACTACATCATCCTTTTCCCAACGTGCATACAATATTTTGTCGTACAGAAATCAATAAAACATCAGTAGGCCTAACGGTTCAGATAATTTATCGAGATATAAATAAATCAAACTTCATCGTATAATGGTGATTTATGAACTAACATGCATGTAATTTTTTGATATACCTCCATGATTGGAAAATTTATGTGTAGAACCCACAATATTATCGTTTCTTTACGGAGACTTTTTGCTTCCGAGACCAAGACTTTGAGTTTCGTGACCGAGATATGTGTTTTCGAGACCGAGACCGAGTGAGACCGAGACCGAAAGATCACAACAATGGTTTAGAGTGTTCAGTGAACTTAAAAACCATGATTATCTATATACCTCTCTGAACAGGGTATGTATTGATTATATATTCAATTCAACATAACAATCAAATACGTCAAACTAAACAAAGGCGATTATACTTATGGGTTCTACCTACATGGTTATACTGTAAAAATGACATGACACGTCATTTTTACAGTATAACCATGGTGTTCATATACACGGTGTATGAACGTAACACTCACGCATAGTGTTCTCCAATATAAGATGCAATGCGTGGAGTTGAATTTCAACAATCTCCATGTAATAGTATGATATTGTTTTAATGAAATGATGTGCATGTACTCCGCTTTCTCTTTTTTTTTATTTTTTCTTTATTTTCCTGATCACTCCAATCTTTTGTATATATTATGATTTATATTTGATTTGTTTATGTAACCTACATAGTGAAATTTGATGTAAAGGATTTGTATGTTGTTAATTTATCAATAAAAACATAAATAAAAAAAAAAAAAAGAATTTCAACAATCTGGATGTTATCTAAACACCGAAACAGATTACTACAAATAACATGATTAATATTCCTTTCAACACCGAGCGTGTTGAAAATTAACACCCTTTGATCAGCTGTACCCGACAATACATCAGGACCTGTTACATCTTTTACCCTTGAAAAACTTTCGTTTTTTAAGCCGGAGTTTTTTTGTGGCTATTATAAAATTAATGGTATATAATGACGTAAACCAGACGTTTCACATTTTACCGGACATATTTACCTGTTATAAACCATAGTATCTATGTATAAACTTAATGTAACAGGTTCCTGGTTTTATGTTCAATACCCCAGTTTTTGCATGGCATCCCACAAATTTATTTAACCTATTACCTCCGACATTCTGTAATTCCCACAGAGTTAATGCCACACTCAGGTTCACGGAATAACTCTACGCTCAAGTACCTACCGTCTTCCATCGTGAATACGGGACAGTTGCTCAAACAAGCCGGTGGCTGGTGGTCGGGGTAGTTTGAAACCGCTTGTACGTGGATCCACAATTAGACGTATTCGGCTAATAAGTCAGATATCCAAGACACACTAAATCCCCCAAGCTCCACTTGATCAAGAAACGCTTATGACTAAGTTGTCACATTATACCAAGGATTTCTTCATTTGTCTGACAGAAATAATATTGCCAAAACGCCAATCACCCGTTAACGGCATACCGTATTATAAACATAATAACGTTATTCGTGTGCTTGAAAGCGTGCGTGCGATGGGAATTAAGTTTGACAGCGGTATACAGGTTTATCACGGCTAAATGCACAATACTCGTATTTCTTTTGTTGTACCATTCCTCTTCGATTTTTTTGGTCCTATTTAAAATTACCCTGCGTGGTGTTGGTTCTATGCTACACAATAGATCGGCTCATGTCACCGATCGGGAACAGGGTCCCGTGCATTACAAGGACAGTACAGAAAGGGAAATTGATGGTTAAACGCACTTGGTTTTTTTCTCCAGAAATGAAATTTAGGTTTAAATACAGGGAAAGAAATGATTAAAATAAAAATACTAGTCTTAAAGACTATCTCCTTCCACAAAATACAGTATACAGTAACGACGACAACAACAATTAATAACAATATCAGCAGCAATATACTTCTCATACTACAAATCCATGTACTACTACTACTACTACTACTACTACTACTACTACTACTACTACTACTACTACTACTACTACTACTACTACTACTACTACTACTACTACTACTACTACTACTACTACTACTACTACTACTACTACTACTACCACTACTACTGCAGTATTTATCTTATGAACCTACACCACTGTAAAATAAAAGCAGGTGTTTAGAATTAGAAAATTTGAGCCACAAGATCTTCAATGCTACTGTCGTTTTCTGATAAGGTCTTAAAATGAAGCAGTAAAAAATTGAAGTCAAAACGGTCATTTATGTGAAAATCAGCGAATAACCATTCCAGCTTTCATAATAGGCTGCCATTTTATTGATTTTTTCCCCCGCTAAGGACTTCAGTTCATGTGCTGATATTTATCAGTATTTATGTTACAGGGTGTTTATTTGTCCATTTATCAGGTTCATTAATTCAAACTCTATCCATGGGGTTAGATGTCAACGTTTGACATTAAGCGGTCGGGGCTTCCACAATGTTAACTAATGCAAATACTGAACATACATGTACATGTTATACACATGCAAAACGTCCGTATAATATAACAATTAGAAAATCTGTCTCATTAAATATTCGGTCGATAAATGTATGCAGGGATTGGAAATTCCAAATTCGAACATAATGACATCATAGCCTTGAAATCAATTTTCTTTTCACAGTGACAAAATATACACAAATGTACAAACAAAAATAATAATTTCACTGTGGGAGGAAACCGAACCATATATTAACAGAAAAAATGCAAATATTTTAGCACCTTTTATAATGGATATGGAAGGTATTTCACCATAGAATGATAGAGTCGACAGCTATATTTGAACAAATGATAGGGCAACTTTAGGTGATGTACTGTGTAAACAGTCATCAGGCAATGATCCATATACGTTTTGGGCAAAGTACGTCACCTGTGTTTTGGGTCACGTCGGAGTTAAAATATGACAACAATACAGCATGTCCTAGAAAAATGGCCCTCTCAAATACCAGAGAATAATTACCAAAATCAAGTTTTATATTCAATTAAGTTTAGAAAGCCGGCTTAATTTTATAATTCCTAAGAAAATTTCAAAGGTCTCGCTTCATTGGTTTTGAATACACAGGCCCTTACATGCATGTAACAGCAGTGTTTCTAACCCATTTCAAGTTTGATAAAAAGAAAACGCACACCACAGACAAACCTTATTCCATGCATCACTTAAATTATCTCAATGGCTGTGTACTTGTTTTAAATAAAAGCTACTCAAAGTTCAGTTCCACTGGTTGTGTTTGCTTTCACAGTTTGTCCTTCTATACCCAGCTTGTAAATTGTATTGTACCGCACGCCCTTCCACCTGATTTCCATTCAGGTTGATTGGAATGGGCTGAAAAGCACTGCTGTAATAGACTGTGTGTTCAAAACCAATGAAGCGAGAACAATGAAATTTTCACAAAAGTTAGAAAATAAATTAGGCTTTCTAAATCTGAACACTAAATTCAGAATGAACATTGATTTTGGATTTAATTTAGACGTCTATCAGAGGGACATTTTTGGGGGGTGGGACACTCTGTTTAGATTTTCCAGCTTATTTTCGTGGACTTTCAGTTTAGTTTTGTCTCGAGGAGAGCGGAGCTTGTAAATGCTATTTTTCAGTTTCGTTATTTGCCTTTTCAACGGTCATTTGGCAATAAGTGGCAAATTATTTCCAATTCAAAAAGGTCATTTGTCTCCCGTTAGCCAACGACCGACAACTGATAAAGCAGATTCGAATTCGCCCTTATTTAAGAACACTCACTAAATTCCCATGCAAATTAATCCCATGGGCCATGGTAACGACTTGAATATTTTGGATAGACAGAACTCAATGAAATTCTGACGAAACTGGTAAAAACACAAAATAAAGTTTTACGCTAAAGTGTTCAGTGACCGTAGCCGACAAAATAATGGAAATCGTAAGTGCGAAACTGTGCGACAACACTGTTAAACAGATCGGAAAAGTTATCAAACTATTTGGCAAAAGACGAAACTGGGATTAGCATTCAGATCACCATAGCATCTCATGACAAATAAGCAATTTTTATCATTGGATGTAAAGAGTTTGAAGATGAACGAGAAAACCTACAACAAGTGACTCAGTAAATGACACAATGTGTAATATCCTTCTCCGTGGCAAGTGCAATTCTCTAACATGGCGCTAATTTCGAAATAGTCTAGCTTAAAACACAAAGTTTATATCAAGTTTCATTAAAAAAAAATCCAATTCAACTCGCTTCCATACCCATTGGTTGTATGTACACTACACACTAAGAACTAGGAGTGCAGATATGGTGCGCACAGAAGCTCTTCCGGCCAAGCTCCTTTGAAAGAGCGGGATGTGGTGTACGGTGCACATTAGGCGGTTTTCGCAACTTCAACGCGGACGTAGAATTTGCGGTCCGTGTGCAAAAATCGAGCGGTTACTATAGTAACAGCGGTCTTGCCGCTACGTCGTAGAAATCTACGACGGGCCTTGGCCATAATTACGTCGGTGTTCAGCAAGAACGCAGGATGGGATCCATCGAGTCAACAACCAATCAGCGGGCTAATAGCAAGGTAAACATCCGGCTTATCATCACAGCATGCATGCTCGAACCCGATATCAAGTTGATTTAGTTGTTACATGTATTCTTTTTCTTTTTCTTTTCTGTATTTCGTTAACTCTTGTTATTTCATTCTCTTTGTATTTCTTTCTTATTCTTTATTATTTCTTTTATATATCATTTCACTTCATTTTTGTCATTCTCTCTATCTTTCTTTTTCTTTCTTACTTTCTGTCTATCTTTCGTTCATTCTTTTCCATTTTCTTTTTATATTTTTCTTTCTGGTTGTCCATCTTTCGTTCATTCAATTTTTTTCATTCTCTCTATCTTTCTTTTTCTTTCTTACTTTCTGTCTATCTTTCGTTCATTCTTTTCCATTTTCTTTTTATATCTTTCTTTCTAGTTGTCCATATCTTTCGTTCATTCTTTCTATCTTTCTTTTTCTATATTACTTCCTGTCTATCTTTCATTCATTCTTTTTCCTTTATTCTCTTTATATTTCTTTTTCTTTATTGCTTTCTGTCTATCTTTCATTCATTCTTTTTCTTTTATTGTTTCTTTCTTTTTCTTCTTTCTTTCTAGATGTCCATCTTTCGTTCATTCTATTTTTTTTCCCTCTATCTTTCCTTTTCTATGTTATTTTTATCTATCTGTCATTCATTCTTTTCTTTCATTCTCTCTGTCTTTCTTTTTCTTTATTACTATCGTTCATCTGTCTTCCATTCATTCTTTTTCTTTTCTCTATCTTTGATTCATTCTTGTTCTTTCATTCTCTCTACTATCTTGCTTTTCCTTTTACTTTCTTTTATCTTCCTTTTATTCATTCTTCTCCTTTCAATCTCTATCTTTCTTTTTCTTTCTTACTGTGTCTATCTTTCGTTCATTCTTTTTCTTTCATTCTCTCTATCTTTCTTTTCCTTTTTTATTTCCTTTATCCATCTTTCATTCTTTTTATCTTTCATTTTTCTTCTTTCTAGTTGTCTATCTTTCATTCTCTCTTTGTTTTTCTTAATTACTTTTTCTATGTTTCCTTCTTTCTTTCTACGTGTCAATATTTTGGGACTTTGTGTTCATATTCCTTTCTCCTTCTATTCCTTCTTATCTTTCTTTTAATCCCGTCTTTTTTGTATCTTCCCTCTTCCTTCCATTTCCCCGTTAACTTTCTCGGTCCTACTGTACGATAATGCCACCGTATGAAAGTGCCGGCGACATAACAGCACGGGATCCACCTCATAGCCAGCCTGATCGTCAACCGATTAGTAACGTTCGTCCGCGTACAGACCGAATGCGAAACTCACCTTATACAACGTGAGTTCTTCGAGAACGACGGACGCAACGCCCCCGTCACTCCTGGTCGTTCGAACGAGCCGCGTACGTCGCTCGAGCGAAAACCACCTATTTGATCGCGTACGGGTGCAGAGTCGCTCGGTCACATCCTGCACCGCTACTCGTAGTCTCTATCGCAGTATCCCCTGCGAGATAGTTGGTTACTGTTGGGCTCACCTCTGCTTGTGTAATTATTTGCACATGATCGTCCATTCATCGCTTCAGGCCATAATGATTTTGTCTTACAAGGCTTTGAGTGGCAAGACAGTCAATCATTTTATCCATATTAGTTCATTTTTCGTTATTTTTGGCGGTTGCGACTCCTTACATAACTACTTGTGCAAAAGCAATACTAATTTACGCCATCGCCACACACTGATTGAACCGCAATCACCACGAACCCCCAGCACGCAACGGTCTGCCATCGCAACCGAGTGATTACGGCTCAAGGAACATTTCTCTTCTTACAAAACGAGAATTAACGCCTACACCAGATATAGTAAATAAATTTATAACTTGCTTTGTATTTAAGTGATTTTACAGTACTTATATAAATGTATGTCATGGCTTGATACATTCTTTATTCTGTGAAGAGGAGAGATTGCGCAATCGCGTCATCTTGCCAACAGGGCCGCTAAAATTGAGACGGCGCGTAACTGAACAACAAAAGGGCCATTGTTGCTACACAAGTCCGCACCGCACAATCCCGCCGGAGCCGTACGGAACTGGGTCATTCTATCATGCACTGGGCCTGTACCTGACGGCTGATGTCATTTTTCTGCTTCCTGGGCGACGTAGCGTTTCATTCTTGTTCGTCGGGAAAAGTTTACGAGTGTTAAAAGTGAGTATTTGTATTAATTGTGAATAAACAAAGTGTATATACTCTCTAAACACGATACTTGTTTCGTCATAGAAGCGCATTCTCTAATGTTTGCTCGGCGGTGATTTAAACTTGTTCTAGTCCCGGGCTTTTTTACGAATATTTCACAATTTGTACGAAATAATTAAGCATGTACTTTGAATTTGATCAGCATCATGCAGATCAGCACTGTTCAACTGAAATCATCTGCCGTAAGAGTGCTACTCGACGTCATCGACTGCCCGCCATGTTGACCCGCCTCTATACTATTCCCATACTTAATTCTTACTTTGTAGTCATGAGAGAGGCTGAATAACTATGATTGCCACAATAAATTGGCCTGAACTGTTAAATGTGCACGTATGTATACTGCACACAAATCAATCAAGCTCTTTGCTATAATATTTTGTGCGTGTGCTCTGCTACACTTTATCAACCACAGCTGCCTGTCCCTGCCCCTCCTCGCTCTGGCGACAATGACATCACATGTCGATGACAAGGTAAGTATAGTGACACAGTCTTACACAACAAACATAATTTTAGCTTTTCACCTGTATCTATACAACGATATCTGGAATTGGACTTAATAACTGCCACAGTCTGTATAAAATTTGAGCTAATTACCAATTTCAACCTCCTTACAGACCACTGTACGCCTTGATGTGAACTTAAAACTACCTGTACTATTTTTTCTGACGAAAAATACAATGTAATGTCTATCACAATTGACCCTGTGTTACTCATTTCAACAGTATATTAACGATTTACTGAGACATGTAAGCAGCTATGTATTGATGCATCAATATTCAGAATGATGGGATATCGAGAATTTTTAGTAGCACATGGGAATTATACAGATCACATCAAATGATAGGAAAAGATTGATTTTTTTTTTCACAAAGCAATGTGGCATTGAAATACATGGGGTAACAAAATTTGAATTGCATAGGGGCACGGTATTGGATCAAGGTGAGTATGCTTGATCCTGGTCCCATTTTCTTAAGCAACTGAGGGCATACTTTATACAGGCAAAAACTAATGCTGGCCAGGGTTATGTTAATACAAACAGTCTTCAATGTATAACCAGTGAACTATGATTTAGGTCACATGTGAGTGTAAATTAATTTCACGGTATGCATGATTATGACTGCCTGGTGGCATTTCATCATAATCGAATACTCGTCTATACATGTCATTGTTAGTAAGTGATAACACACTGTGCAGGAACCTCGATATGTTACCTATCGGGAAAACACTAGATACAGCACAATTTCGAAAGAAAAAAAAATCATGTTAGGTGTTTCATAAATAGTGCAATATAAACTGCAGTCTTATGTTGAATGTAATTGTTACGGAGGAACAAAACCTAAAATTTTGGTATACATGCATTTTCTCACAACTTTAGCAACCCCCTGACGGCGCGACTCAACATCTGGTCTCAAGCATCATTCTCGTCCACGAACGCCTGTGTATCAAGATGATGGCGCAGGACGACCTGCACGCGTACAAGCATGGCTGCAAGAGTTGTGTCCAACATTTGGCGGTATATAGCATGGTACACTCACATATGCGACTCGACTATTTCCCAAAAAGCTCCCAAATATACATGCACGCCCTTCTCGCCGACACACAACACAACTCTTTCACCTCCTACTCCTCTCGCTCTCGCACACAAAATAATACAGTACCTCGCCTCCGTAAAGCGTTGCCCAAACGTAATATTTGGATTTGTATAATTCCTTACAAGATGACACAATATTAATCTTCATTCATTACTTTTTATGTGTTTAAATAACCCATTATATTACCTGACGACAATTTAATCTACAATTGTGTATTTAAATACATTTGTACCCAACTGCCCATCAAATTCTAGATCGTCATGAAAGGACATCTAGCGGTGGAAATTTGCTAGAACAGTATTGTTTATTATCTCTGATATTCACAAAATCATAATATGTCGGCTTCAAACAATTTAGTTGTTTTGGCTTCGTTTTCTGAAACTTCATTACAATGCCATACATTGTGACAAGATTCGATAGAAGGCTATAATGAATGAACAAAACTATACTTGGCCTTTATGTATTTCTTTTTTATTCATTAAAATTTTCTGATGTTTGATTTCTTGACATATTCCACAAGTTTTTACTTGAATGTTGAAATTAACTTCTATTCTGAAATGACAGTACCGGTATACCATACCTCCAAACGGTATAATGTTGAAAAAATGAAAAGTGGTGAAAACAGTATTCGTAGCGTTCTTGCAGCAAACAACTTTCTTCATAAACGCGAATGAATGCAAACTGATTTGCTGTACAAGCTGTTTTGGGCAGCCATGGCAAATCAGTATCAAATTTGCTCAAACTACAGCAATGTAGTGTTACACGTGCAATTTTACAACCTGGGTACTAATGTTTTCTCATTCAGTGTAGATATGCCATTGTTCATACTTTCATGTACATACAGTTATTACATCATTTTGTAATTGACACTCTGTATATCATTTCAAGATGAATACAAAAGTAGTATACTGTCAAGTAACAATGAGGTTCCAACGTGTATAATCTCTTGCCATTTCTGAAAGATTAAAAACTTATGTCATCAGAGAAAAAAAACCTCGAGGTAATAATGCCCATAATTTTGTTCCCGACACTCCGATATCACACGCTTGGCTCACCTTTAACACAATAATGTTACCAAAACAACTACATCCAGCCTTTTACTACTATATTATAAATAGTTTTGTTGCATTGCAATCCTTCATACTTGTATCAAGTTCTTGACTTAATAATAAACAACTCAATTTTTGTATACAAGATACAAAGTTAAAACGATTAGATCACGCTTCACATGTTTTGCATTGTACATAACTATGTATTGGACATAATTGTGGTGTACTCATTCAGCTAACGGTTTGATGTTGATGAAAAAATGAATATCAGTGTAAATGGATTATATAGCTTTCAAAATAATTGTAACTTTTTTTTACCTTGAAATATTTGTTTGCAATCAGTTGAATCGTATTTTAAACTCAATTAAACTTTATAACATGTCATAGTTTGTCAAAAGGTTTTAGAGATAATTGCCAGTTTTTATACATTGTAGCCAATTTATATCTCAACATATGTGTGAAATGATTGCTGTCACCTTTTCATTTTGCAATATAAACTACTTTATCTTATTCAATGTAACAATATTGTTGATGTGTCAGAGAAAGCTTACATGGAATTCATGCAATTTTATGATTTTGTAACACAAGTCTCATCTAGCTTGTATGATGAGCATCCTGGTGTTTGTTAAGTCAGCTATTCATCATCTCATAAGCTTACAGTCTATAGGCATTTGTGACAAAAATTGTAAAGATTGCAATCTTTAGACTGGCAAATTTTAAACAGTGGGTAGAAGCTGTTTTTAACTTAAAGTACTGGCCTATGACAATAATAACAGCATTTATTAAATGCGCTAGAAAATTTCAATATAGACCGTATGTAACTTGTAATAATTAGTAAACATACATCATTTTTAATGATTTTGTAACACAAGCTCATTCTACTTTGTTATGGATGATGGCATCGCTGGTTGTTTGTAATCAGCTATAATCATCATCTCATAGCTTACAGTCTTATTAACATTTGTTGACAAAATGTTAAATGCAATCTTTAGACTGGCAAATTTCAAAACAGTGGTAGAAGCTGTTTAAACTAAAGTATGCCTATGACATAATTAACCATTATTATGGCGGCTTGAAATTTCAATATACCGTATGATAACTTTAATAATTATGTTAAAGCATACATGTATTGGAATGTGAGCTTGTATGTACTCACATATACGAAAGATAGATAGCATTACTGCTATACTTAAATTTAAAACTACGTGGATGCATTTCAAACTATTTATCCAATAAACTTAAGTTCATATTTATGTAAATATCAAGTATTAATATTTCATTTCATGTTACTGGATTCACATATTTAGAAGAGTATTAGGGGAGCAAGAGGACAAATGATGTGATAGCCATGAGAATGGAAGAGTCTGCAGATTTGTGACTGATGAAAAAAAAAAGGGCGTGATGTGTTGACTCGAGTCCGGTCTTGGAACTGCGAGAACCGGACTCGAGTCGCGTTTTTGCCGGTACTCGGCTCGGGACTCGGACTCGAAGGTCATAGACTCGGGGGGGGGTCTCGGACTCGGACTCGTGGGGCCTGTGACTCGGATGACTCGGCCTCTGATCCGGCTCGAGACGCGGGGTTGATGCTATACTGCATTGCCGAAACTGAGTTTCGCGATACCAAACGATAATCTCAGGTTCCATTTGCTAAAATTTTCAATCAAATTTCAAGCCCAATATTTTCTAAATATAGAAATCACTAAAATAGATTTCAGCCAAATCGGATCACACAGTATCGACAAAGTAGCAGTCCACTGCCTGGACTGTGTTCCGTGTTTCTAGTTTGCAATGGAAGTAGGTTACATATTAAGGTGATGTGTGTGTGTACATAACACACCACTTTACACTACACATAACACAAATTTGGCTGCCAATCAATGCAATAAATTGTAATCTCCTGAACAAACTAAAGAAAGATGAAGCAAATGTGAAATTGTCACTGGCCACATTATTGAACATTTCGCGATGAATACCAACTTTAGGCAAGTACTTGAGAGGATGATAGTACCTTTCTAACTTTTTTTTAATGTATCAAGGTACTGTTGATCTCCAAATTTATTATTCACATGTAATTTCTTTGAAGATGTTTTGTAATATTATGTAACCTCAATTACAGACAGGTAATTGTGGCTGAAATTACAGCTTTCATCGTATTAAGTTCACGGCCAGTCTAGCAAAATATTTTGTCATATTACGATTTCCACAGAACGAGGGGTGTTGACAAAGCAAGGAATAATGTACTAAGTGGTTGATGCTGCATTTAAATGACACAGATAAAAAGAGGCTTTCTTAATAAACGTACATTTAAATTTTAAAACTAAAGTAACTGCATATGCTATCATACTGTAATTATTTTGTGGGTTTGTTATCTTTTTGGAAATTGAATGATTCTTGTTGAATTCATTTGAGTGATTCTTCATAACGTAGGCTTCCCTACAGATACTTTGAATGAGATGCTAGTACTTGTTTCTAATTGAATTTAATATGTAATACAATTGCACATGTCGCCGGACCGGACTCGGACTCGGGACTCGACATGCCGGACTCGTCTCGACCGTGATTGAAGGTTCATGACTCGGAGCTGCGGACTTGGACTCGAAAGCCGGACGTCGGACTTGGACTCGACCGTGACTACTGGACCTCGGACACATCACTGATGAAAAGTAGTGTGCAAGTGAAGCAAGTTGTGCTACCAGCATTGCATCGCCTGAGGGTACAAATCTACGCTGGTAGTGAAATCAATATACTACATGTCGCTGAATAGTGGGCAGAGCATGTATATATACTTCCTTAGGGCATAGGGTATGCACACCTCAGGCGATGCTATTGGACATGGGTCTGCACCCGCTAGAGTCAGACCCTTGTCCCAAAGCACTCTCCAAGGAGATGCAAAGAGCGAGCCCCACATAGAGTGGCACATTGTTGCACGCCCTGTAAGGGTGCTCATTTGGCATCCCTAGGGTTGGCTGCATTGGACAGCAGGGTCTGCAGCTAGAGGTGGCAAATAAGCACCCCAAAAGGGTGCAAAATAAGCTCCTATATGGGGTCAAATAGCCCCTGGGGTGCAAATTAGCTCCCGTAGGGGTGCATATAAGCACCCTATGGTGTGTGAAGTAAGCTCCTAAGGGTGTATATTAAACACCCAAGGGGTGCAAATATTCTCCCTATGGTGCAAATAACTCCCCTGGGTGCAAATTAGCTCCCGTAGGGTGGCTAAGCACGGCCAAAGTGTAAAATCAAGCTACCTTTAGGGTGCAAGTAAGCTCCCAAAGGGTGTCAGATGTGCACCCTACATAGGGTGCAGCACTGTGCACCCCTATGGTAGGGTGCATTATTGGCACCTATAGGCAGAGCTGCTTAATTGGACAAGGCTCTGCACCCCTAGGGTACAGCATTTGAACTCGGTATTTCTAGTGTGTACCCTCCGTACTCAAAAGTATTGCGAAGCATACACTAATCCAGCATTTTGAGTTGAAGGGTTTTCCTATAAGATGTCGCTAAGTAAAGTTATAATGTGGAAAATAACAAATTCTTTTGAAAAAAATCAATGAACTAATTGTCTTTCTTTCTTTCCGGGCATGCGAAGATTATCAATGCAGGCGCACCCATGCAAAGGGGCTGAACATCAATTTGATCATTTTTTTCGCCTCCCTATAGGGTGGGGTTAATCACACTGGCACGTAAATTCGTTTCATATTTCCTGTAAAAATGGATGGTTTGAGAGCTTACATACAAACAAAAAAAGTGCCATTGTGTTTCCGCCTGACACGGTCTCAGAAAGAAGACAAGCCACGAAGCCGCAAAGACGAAGCGCCTCCTACTTCATAAGGATAGTGAATAAGGAGGATGAGCTTAACTTAATTATAAAGATGAATGACCTTCTCTCACTTTGTGTTTGTTCGTCATCTTTTATATCAAAGTACTAAAAAAACGCATTACAGCAAATTTTTAGGATTTTGCAATAATCAAACCGCCTTTAGAATGTGAGAAGAAAAATAAATACCAATTGAGGAGTCTTGTTCCTGAAATACTGGGGCGTATTCTCCTTAATCACTAGCCTTCGTCTTGTGGGGGCGGCGGTGGTGTCTTCTTTCTGAGACGTGTACAGAACAATGACATTTTTTTGTTTGTTGAAGTCTTTTCCAAGTCATTCAAACGCATTTACGGGGAAATTTGAACCGAATTACGATGCCAGGTGTGAATAACACCCCACCCCTAATAGGGGAGCGAAACAATGTCAAATTTTGTGTTCCAGCCCCTCTCCATGGGTGCGACTGCACTTGATATCTCTCCGCCATGGAGAAAGAAAAGAAAAACCAATTGTTTTCATTAATTTCTTTTCAAAGACTTTTCAATTGTATTTTCCAATATTGTAAAACTTTTCTTAGGACATCATTATGAAGACCCCTTCAACTCAAAATGTCATGCGTATAGTGTATGTTGCAATACTTTTGAGTAGGAGGGTAATACCAAATATGATAGTCATGAAATAGAATTTAAAAAATATTATTTTCAAAAAAAAAATGATTCAATTACTTTTATTTAGGAAGTGTTTAAAGCCGCATCATGAAGTAAAGGAGAATAATTTGTGTATTTTTTAAAGAGATGAATAATTATTCAAGTTGATTTTGAATATCAGTGTGTCCGCAGCAAAAAAGGAATACCGGATTTCCTGGCCAAAAATATTCTATCATAATGAAATAATTTCTACAGTGAATTAGTATGATTGTAAAGCTTTTTTGTTCTGTCTTCTTTCATTAGATACACAACTTATCATTAATCATTCACCAGCATGTATTGAAGTTAAAACAATTGGTATGGTGCCACCAAAAATTTCATAGTTGCACGCGCATATTCCATTTTTGAGTCCATTCATTGTGTATGAGTGTAATTATTTTTAAAAAAATCATGATATAAAATTCAAAATTTCTTCTTTATCTGACAGGCCTTCATGCGTAAAAAATAAAGTAATCGTATGCCGAGAACAAGTAAAATTAAACATGTCTGTTTTAGCGTGAATTTAAAACAATACATTTTGAGCAATTAGAAAGCGAGCTTAAGCAAAAAGTTCACGGCACGGCTGACACTTCAGCCAAGTATCTTGCTCGGGGCAACAACAATACTCCGAATCATGTTCGCAAATGGAAAGGTGATTTCTTGGTGTGCTGGCGCCGAAATCCGAGAAAACAGGGTTTATATGAATGCAATTTTGGAACATTTCTGAAAACAAAGCCTCATTTCAAATTGTCCTCTCTCACTGATAGCCAACCTTATTGTCACAAATATAGTATCATAATGAAAAAGGAAGATATAAATCAGCTTTTCAAATTATGTCCTTTCAATCGAAGAAATATTCCGAATACATTCAAGCATGATCAGTTTGAATTTTCAAATTGTCGTGCAAGTGATTTCAATGACTGTGTCCATTCTTATTGAGTCTTTGCTCACCATGCGTGAATGAAATCTTGTAAACTGATATGAAATTAAAGAAGAGAAAATACTTTTTCAACCATGTACGATTTTTTTATTATATTTGTTTATTAAGATAGTAAAAAATCTTCATTAATCTAGGTCCTTGTTTCTGGACCCTCTGTAGATGCATAAATAAGCATAATATATTTCAAATTCTATGTAAAATTTAAACCCACCAGCGCTATCAAGATAAAAATACGATCAGAATACAAATCCGACCAGAAATAAAAAAGTAACATTTTGCGGTTGTTGAAACACACATACAGAAAGACACACACACAGCATCCACACACACACACACACACCACACACAACACACACACACACACACACACACACAACAGAGTCCACACACACACACACACACACACACACACACACAAGCACACACAAACACACACACAATCACACACCACACCACCAGCACACACAACACACACCCATCACCACACATCAACCCATCACAACAGCACACACACACAAGTTCAGCACAACACACCCACACAACATACACACATACACACAGCCACACAAACACACACACACACACGCACGCACACACCACACCACACAAACCCACAACACACCCACCCACACACACACCCACACCCACACCCAACACACACACAACACACACACATCACACACTACACACACACACACCCAACACCACCCACCCACCCTCCACAAGCACAACACACAGAGCGCCAGCCCACACAACCTCTACCCACACACCTCTACCCCCCACACACACACACAACACATACACACACAACACATAGGACACACACACACCAACACAAAAGCACACACACACACCACACACACAGAGTCACACACACACACATACACACACCACGAACACACACACACACATAACAAACACACACACACACACACAAACAACACACACACACACACACACACACACACACAACACGCACACACACACACACACACACACACACACACACCACACCGCCCCCCCCCACCACACACATTATTAGTTTCGGAAGGGACGTTGATAATGAGTCCATTTTCATCAGCCATGCTCATTTAAGACATGATGAGTTCAGTCTCTATGTCTTGATAATTTCCCTGGCACTGGATACAATTCTAATCCTGCACAAAGAAGAGCACTCATTCCATTCCGCTGGTAGTATTCCTAGCTTGAGCTGCCCCGCTAGGCGCAAATCAAAGTCAGACAAGACTGCCCCATCCTACCAAGTACCCATCTACATTCCCAGGTGGAAAGTAGTAAATGTATTCAGAAATGTCTTACCCAAGGATCACAAACCCCGCCAGATTCGAACCCAAGATCTCGTAATCAGGAAGCCAACGAGCCACGTCCCTACCCAATAAGCCAGCAACGGTCGGTCGCGACGGCGCCCAACCAATAAACCATATAAAAGGGCGCGCCACGCGTAAAATCTCATAAGATGGAGTGAAAATCTGCAGGTAAATGCGTCCGCCAAAAAAAGAAGAAAGAAATGCTAACCAAATAACAAGCCAAACAGCATCTGAACAAGCGGGCAAGACCGACGACCGCCCAAGTCATTTTTTGCACCAAAAAATTTACCAGCCAAATTAAAGCCAAAACAATTCCGAACCAAGCAGGGGCATGGGGGCCGACGACAGAACAAAAACCATTTTTTGCCACCACTTTGGTTTTTACCTGCCAAATTACAAAGCCAACAGACATCGATCAAGCGAGGCAGGGCCGACGACGACTCAAACCATTTCTATTTTTGCCGCGCCCCCTAATTTGTTTACGACTATTACAAGCATAGCAGCACTCCGACAAGCGGGGGCAGGGAGTCGACGGACGACTAAAATCCACTTTTGCCCGCCTACAAAAATGTAAACTAGCAACACTGCCCAAGATGAACAGCAATATGGGGCAAATAAAAGTCCCCTGTTACATGGTATGTTCATTAATTGACAAACATAGCCACGCCTGCCCCCTGTGGCGCTCCATCCACTTTAGACATGTTCGGTTCCAGAAGTGAATGG
>JZLH01S0020119.1:23125-41336 GCA_001188425.1 Eucidaris tribuloides | reverse complement strand
TCAATCAGTAAAAAAGCAAAAAATAATCATCATTTTATGATTTCTGGCTGAAAACACAACTTTCATTGATTTTCGTACCAAAAAATACGTTTTTGAGCAATTTTTGGGGTTGACATTGCATGCTATTTTAAGATCGCGCAGCGTCGTAACGGTATCGGTCCGATTTTCTGCGAAAACGGTCTTCAAAAGCATACACAAGACTTGAAAGTAAAATAAGTCGGCGAGCGACGCGGTTGAAAAAAATTTTTTGCCCCGTGGCTGTGGGTTCGCTGAAAATTGTCGAGGTGGGGGTCCAAATTGACCCTCCCCCCAGTTATATAGGGTTAATTGACAATGTTGGGAGTCACTTCAATAGTGTAAATGTACCCGAAATTAGAATTTATTTCCAAGTTTACTTACTAATCTGCACTTCCACTAGGCCTATGGACTCATTATAAGTAAAAATTCTTCCCAAAATTTTCAAAGAAATACATAGTAACCAATTGGCATAATTGACCCCCCCCCCAACACACACACACACTGGTAACAACGACCACACACATGCAAAAGTTACTGTAGTTACCATTTTTCTCCATGTGTGCAGCGGCTTGCACGAAGCACAAATTCTCCTATACACAACCTTAGAGTGGTACAATCTGTACACTGTTTATCATCCATAAGCCATGGTAACCAACTAATTAAATCATACACAAGTGGTTTCATTCAGCGCTGTTGAGTTTATTGCCGTGCCAGCGTTATATTGTTTGTCTTGCATATTTTATGATGTGTTGTGGGGTGCTAAGAAAGCACAATCAAGAAGCACTCAAAACACAGTAAATCTATTGTTTTTTAGTACATGTCAGTCATGTAATTACATAAAGTCTGTAGATTGTACATGTACGTTATACGTGTGTAATAGTGTAAAGCACATGTTATTGTACATGAAAGCAGAGTACTGATATTTGCTCCCGACACATATAATCAATGATTAAATTGTGTTTTGATGTAAAATTTAATGAGAAATTGAGTAAATATGAGATTCAACTCCATTTCCAGCTTTGTAAAACTTACATGTAGGGGTAATGTTTGAGTGGATTTATTCTACCAAAAGATGAAAAGAATAAAAAAAAATCAGTTTATGTGTACATTTTAAATTTGATTCTAATCTTGTTTTTTAGCAAAAAGGTGACAAATCCTTCCATGTACAATCTTCTTCCTTTGTAGAGGTGCAGCATGAAAGCTCTGTGATTTTAGTTCTCAAGTCCAAAATGCATTCACTTTATTTGGTTTATGGAGTTAACACAAACACGTGATTTATGGGGGGGGGGGGGGTCCAGAGGTAAACATGTCTTAGAATTGCAAAAACTATTGTTGGGGGACGGGGTGGCGGGGGGTGTGGCAAAATTGCGTTTCAAAAAAAAGACGCTTACAATGTGTCATGAATATATACACTGTGAAAACTCCATATGTAATTTTTCTGTATTTTTAAAATTTTCCATTGGAGGGGTCATTAGCAGCCAACTAGCCTCCACTGATCACATGAACATACGCCATTCTTTACTATTGTATTTCTATGGTATTTCTCTTTATCTGCATCTCCCTGAAGAAACTAAATTCATCGCCAACATCGTGAAGCTGAAGGAGTGGTACGAGAAGAGAACCATTCTCTACTCTACGTCTTTTAGTACATGAAGAAAACTGTACGAGTTTTAATAGAAAGGAGGTTAGGTACACTACTGTCCAAACCAGCAACAAGCTCCTTTATTCTTAACTGGTTAGTGAATGATTGGAACACTGAAAAATGCCTCAAAGACAAATGAGTGAAGTATATAACAACCATACACCACGCTGGCAGTGGGATCTCCCAGCTCGGGAAGATTTTGTCTCTAATTTGCTTTACTTAATGAGAATCAAGCATGAACATTAATTCTATCGGGGCACAATGAAATAGGACCTATAGAGAGCCACACAGCAGGTTTGCCTGCCAGGAGGGATATCGGCATTTAGTTATTTTAGAATGATTCAATGTTTGACTACAAGATTTTCACAGGAGAATCCCTGCATAGTTTATTTGATTCTAGAGTAGTTTCGGCCCAAGTTGAGGACTACCCCCAATCATGTCATTTACCTTTAACTGGCAAGCAGTTTTGAACAGTGCCATATTGCATAATTTTGGGAGTACAGAATCAACTACAAACAGCTACGAGTATAACTTTTTACACATGGGATCTTCAACGGTAGCAAGTCCATTTGGAAAAAGGCAAAAACTTTTTGTCTGTCTTGGTGTTACATACATGGTCACTCGATGCAGAAACTATAATGTAACAGACATTTTCCTACAATAATTAGCTTAGTCTATCTCTTCTACATCGATTCGAATAATTCATTTTATTTTGGATTAGCTGTAACGTGAAAATCTGAAACAGCCCATACAGCAGTTTTATGGGATTGTCTGTGACCTACATTTGGTGGAAAGTTCAAACTATAAGCCATGTAATATAAATCACTCTTTGGTACAAATTATAAGCATAGACTACTTCTTCACCACTAATTTCAACAATTTTTGTTTTGTTTTGAGTGAACATTTCTTTTAACCCGTTGGCTCCGAGATTCTGAAAATCCCATAGAGTTAACACAGGAGACATCCGGTTCCCGTAGCCAACGGGTTAAAATTTAGCATAGGAGATCACTTTTTCTAAATGGGCCCAGTACCGTGGAAGACCCCATACATGTATGCACTTTGGAGAAACGTGTTGAGTGCAAAAGTTACAGATAAAAGTACCGTATACTCTTTCTAACAATGTAATTATAATATTGGTAAGATTTCAAAAATTAGAATTAATTTTGTGAAGTAATATTTTTTCAAACAATAGATATCCACAAGAACAAAATATGTGTGCTTTCCCCATTGCACATAAATTCAGAGTTACCAACCTCCATATTATGGACCATTTTCAAGCTCAAGTAAGTGTTTTATAACTGTTTGTATTCACATCTATCTCAATGTACTTTTTCCTTTACCCTTACCTGTTGAGTGTTTACACTTTCCCTCGATATTTTGTTCTTCATTTTCACAGAGAGAAGTTATTACCTGAACCAGTGATAAGGAATATAGTTTACCAAATTCTGCAAGGGCTCGCTTATATTCACAAGAATGGTAAGTGATGTTGATTTTCAAGGTCTTTTATTTACTAATTATCAATTTCTGTTGAAAGAAATCACATATTTGACATATTTTAAACACGTCAATCTTGTTCAACAAATGGTTGTAACAGTATGTAGTGTAGTGATCTTTCTCATTGTTTATTCAAAGCAATATTTCACATCAGATGTAATTGTAGAACAAATTTGATATTGTTTATTCAGTCAGTCATCTATTTTCTTTTATTTATTTTTTTATTCATTTATTTCTTTAATTTTTAAAATTAATTTCTTGCTTAATTCACCTTTTGCATGTTTATTCATTTATTCATTTACTCTATTTATATATATGTTGATCTAATTTGACAACATTCAGTTTAAATCTTGAGTGAATGAAAAATCAAGCAAAGGTTTGATTAATCTATTTATGGTTTTCAGTCAATGAGAAGATAATTTGTTTGTTTATTTGTTTGCTTGTTTAGTTTAGTTTATTTCACATCTCTGTCTTTCATAGGTTTCTTCCACCGTGATATGAAACCAGAGAATCTCCTGTGCAGTGGTCCCGAGCTTGTCAAGATTGCTGACTTTGGTCTGGCTAGGGAAACACGGTCACGGCCACCTTACACCGATTATGTATCAACAAGATGGTGGGTAGCCTGTCATTGATTGTTCATCTCAGAATATTTGCAGTTGTGCTTCATTATTTCATCCTTCAGGCATAATGCTTTTGATCCTGGTTATGTGATGTGGGGAGGGGGAACATTCAGAGGCAGTGTCAGGGTAAAATCTAGGAAGGCGATGGGAACTTCATTTGCCAAATCATGACCGTTTGTGAGCCAACAGAAAAAAAAACGCCAAAAGGTGTTGGAGGAAGGCGGTCCAGTGGGGGGGGCGGGGGGGCGAAATCAGGCCACATCTGATAGGAAAAATTTTTTTGTGGCAAAATACTGCTCGCTTATGTCAACACCGCGGCCGAGCTGCTCAGATGAAACTTAGTGGCGCGGCAAGACAATCCTATAGCAAGACAGACACAAACTGGAAAGACTCATTGCGGCCTTAGTCCCACTTGGGATGAGGAGGATTAAGGTATGTACGTAACGGAAGGGCCAAAAAGCCCAACACCCCCCCCCCAACACACCAAAAAAATTTTCCAACACGCAAAAGAATGCACGCCAATTGCAATATTGTTTTTCTTGCGGGGGGCGGGCACAAGAATTTACCCCATAATATACACAAAAACACCTGATATTTATTTCTTTGAAAACAATAAGAGAGGCGGAGTTGCTTATGATCATTAAGCTGCCTTTAAAAAGTGTTATTCGGTGAGGTGATCAAACTGACCACCCCCCCCCCCCCCCCCTTTCAAGATTTTTTTCCCCAGTAGACTTCATCTCACCTGAGCATTAAAGACGGCTATATAACACTGTGGATAGACCGTTTTTAAAAATCTGTCGAACTTTGTTTATCTGAAATATTGACTAGTGTGTTTGATGGACAATAAACACCCTAGAACACACAAGTCCGACTCAGTTATGCTGTCACTCGCTACAATATTGCAGAAACAAATTGGCACGATTAATTATTCTCAGCCGATAGGAAATTCTGCAACACAGTCTATGGGGGAAATCTGGAATGGTCTCTCAATGATTTTCACTTTTTTAAAGCACTTAATGATCGTTTTGAACTGCAATTTTTTCAGGGCTTCATTTTTAGGCCGTATCAGAGACACTGGTAGCATGGAGAATCATGTAGCTCAGATTTTTCAAATTGGAAACATTGTTATACAATGCGTTTAAGTCAGTTGATATTCATCTGTGCAAATTTTGCTAGTGACATCATAACTGTATCAATTTTATGTTCTAGTGTGTTTATTTGTCCATTTAAACACTATCAAAAGGTCAGATGTCAAAGTTTGACAACTTATTGAATAGTGCTTACACAATGTTGAATAGCGTCTCTAATGTTGATATATAGCATGTCGACAATGGTACTAGCAATAATACAGAATTTACCTCTGTATGCCATCACCCCTGTGTTTACGATTTATTTTTCGTTCATCTCATCTTCTCCTTTCCTTCACTGTACCCCCTTCCCCACCCCCAGGTACCGAGCCCCAGAAGTTCTCCTACGGTCCACCAACTACAGCTCACCCATTGATATCTGGGCTGTGGGCTGCATCATGAGTGAGTTGTACACGTTGCGACCCCTTTTCCCCGGCAGCAGTGAGGTGGATGAAATCTTCAAGATTACAACAGTACTTGGCACCCCCAGGAAGGTAAGAATGGCGGTAGATTTGGGAACCACAGGGGAAATCCTATAGACTGAGGTTCCTATGGACTAAAGCCTCCATTCCTCCGCAATATGGAAAAGAAAAGAAAATATTGGAATGCGAAGTGTAATGCAGAAAATGGGAAATGAAATGCTGAAGTAATAACCTTAAAATTCGTAGTAAAATACAAAATAAACAAATATTAAAATGTCTAAATTCATTCTTTAACTAAATAATACCATTAACAAGCATGAGAGTAACTTTAATCACCCTAGCCAACCACCTTTCGGGCCCTCTGCCCAGGTCTGCTTCAGTAAGGTATGCCAAATGGCTAAAATTTGAGTTGTAGTCATGCAAGTTTTAGGTTTTATATTGTATCTTTATATATATTTTGAGTAATGCAGAGAATCATGGAAAATCATGGAGAATTTGGAAAATGGAAATTTTGATTTTGTAAAATGGAAAAATGGAGGCCTTACTAGGCCGTATTAAGCGCCAAATAAATGTTTTGTATTATCATTATTACTATAGACCAAAGGTCTAAAAGACTGATTTTTCATTAACAGTAAGGGTCTAATAGACCAATAATTCAAAAGGGTCGGGTAGGCTGATTTTCAAAAAGGATCTGATGGTTCAATTTTCTATGGACCCGTTTTAATCATTATATCGGGTTCTCAGTCTAAAGGACCCTCGGCCTATCGGACCCTTGGTCTATTGGACTAGTATTGTGTGCTGGGGAGGACACTGACCATAGAGAGAAGGGGGAAAAAAATACATGGGCTCAGGGATAATTTGCCCCCAAATTGGCAAAAAAAAAAAAAACCCCTGAAAACAGCCATAGGGTTCAATGCAAAAGAGTATCTAGAAGACTAGAATGCACCCAACATGAAATACCTACCAATTTCTGATTTTTTTGAAAATGACATAATTACATTATACAATGAATGTATGTATTGGACATGATCCCCTTTCCAACAAATGTAAGTACTCATTAATTAATTGACTTCATAATTTTTGATCCACGTTTTCTATAGGAGGATTGGCCAGAAGGTTTCAGGTTAGCAGCTCAGATGAATTTCAAATTTCCTCAGTGTGTGGCCATGCCGCTCAAAAGTATCGTGCCCAACGGTAGTAACGATGCCCTTCAACTCATACGTGATATGATCCTGTGGGACCCAAAGAAAAGGCCTACAGCAGCACAGGTTAGTGGATTGTTTATATGTCTGTATGTAGAAAAATATAACAAAAAACACATAACATTTTAATGAACGAAACATGTTTCAAAGTGACTCACTTCATCTTCAGTCTGAAAATAATACAGAGTTGTTGGTATTTATATATGTTTGATGACGGGGTGTATAAATTAAAGTTTTTCAGTAACCAATTGCTTGCATCAAACATGTATAAATACCAACAACTCTGTATTATTTTCAGACTTGAAGATGAAGTGAGTCACTTCGAAACGTGTTTCGTTCATTAAAATGTTATGTGTTTTTTGTTATATTTTTCTTCAAGCTTTTATCGTGTCGTTCTTTTGGTAATATCTGTATGTTTGTATGTTTTCATTGTTTACACACTCACTTGTATTAATTTTTTTTTAGTATGTTATATTTTGAAGAACTTTGGGCAAAATATATTTTGTAATTTATATGAATATTTGCCATTCAAACCATTCAAATGTGTCATTGACACAATCCACAGTAATCAAGACATCACTGAGTTATGTGTCTGTAGATGGCAGTGTTATGCATGTGTATGTATTACATCATATCATAATATACACATTTGAATGTCATCTTCCCCCCCCCCCCGAAAAGAAAGATGGAATGAAAAAAAGTAAACTTGTGCCCTCCCCTTCCCCCTAAAAAAAATACATGCCATGTTCTTTGCTCATTCATGTGCACATATTACGTTCATTCAGCCAAAATAAGTATTCTTGGTTTTACAATATAAATATGTTGTGTATGTGTGTTTACAATGTTGGAGGGGGTGTATTGAGATGGTTGGATGGTTTTAAAGTTTTTACCTTGACTTAAAACTGATTATATGACAATTCACCCAAAACATGACTACTCTAAATCACCTAAACTCCACCTTTCATTTGCCTTACAGTGTCTAAAATACAAGTACTTTCAAGTGGGACAGAATTTAGGAGCCAAAGTGCCACCACAAAATCAGAACACTCAGAGACAAGAAATCAAACAGGACTCTGCCAAAAAGAGAGTGCTCCAAGAGCACGTCCCGTCTCAGACGCCCAAAACCGAAGTGGCACCAAAGAAAGAAAACGCCGCCCCCAAAGTCCAGGACAGTATGGATGATTTTTTTGCCTCGCTAGGAAAACCAAAGGAACAGAAGGTGCCGGTGCAGGAACCGTCGGCGGGGAACAAGAGCGGGAGACGGAAATGGGACACGGTGAAAAAAGTGGAGGATAGTTGGGATATAGACTTTGATATGGATAGTAATCGTGGGAAAGACACGAAGATGAAGAAGATCGGAGGGATGAATGCGCAAGCCTTACCGTCGATTGGCGGCGGCAACGTCGTGGAGAAGAAGTCATCGTTCGATTGGGGCGATGATGACTTCCTAAGGTGAGGATTGTAGTTTTATTTTTTGAATTGTGCGATGAAAAGAGATGCTGTTCTATCGTTATGCCAGTTCTGTCTCGACAAACCTGAGTGCCCAAGTGCCTGGGGCACCTGAAAATCATGGTCGGGCACTCAGAAAAAAAAGAAAAGAACCTGCCCAATTGGGAAGTGCTTTTCTTTTGTAATGATTGATTGACAAAAACAATGTGAATGTAGATTAGGCATTTTGATTTTACTGTCTGGCACTTGAATCTGAAATTCAAGTGCTCGACTGGGCAGGCAAAAAAAAAGTGTGTAAGGGCCTGCAATTTACTGTGTTTTTAATTTGTACTGTTACTGTTACAGGACGTTATGATAACATAAATTGAAATCAGGTGTAATGTGAATCCTTCTGTTAACTTGTCACCTCTCACAAACCACCTTAAGATAAATACTAAACATTGAAGGTAAAATAGCATGATTGGAGGTAGTCCTCAACTTGGGGTAAAACTATTCTGGAATACTATTCAAGGATTCTGCTGTGAAAATTTTATAGTCAAATATTGGCTCGTTTTCAAAGAACTTGCATCAGTATGAGTTGTAACTAGCAAATTTGTTAAGTATCTTTCTATGGGATTAATTTCTCTTGGGGCTCAAGAGTAAATCAGGTCTGGTATGGTCATGCTTAATTATCCTTACATAAACAAGTTCAAGATAAATCCTTCCAGCAGGAGATATACCCCAGCTGGTGTTATGTTTAGTATATCTTTCAACCAGCTGGTTTCTAGAGGCATTTTTTATTTCTCCCTATCATGTCAATTTCCTTTGAACATTCAAGCAATAAACCAATGCCACAATAAGCTATCAATCCGTCTTCATTTGTTGTATGAAATCCAAGAAACAATATTTTTGTTCTAATTCTCGTACAGTAGGAGTCCACCAAAGAACAAACAGGGTGGGTTGTCGACATGGAACCAGCCCAGCGTGGCGAGGGTTGGCATAGAGTCAGGCAAGTCCTCAGCCTCTTCAGCCAAACAGTTCTACATGAAGGCCAGATATCTACCAGGTGAGGATGACACTGTCAGTCAATATGTGATGCATCACTCTATACCCTGGGGCATGAGTGGCATCAGGGTGAAATCTTGGGGGGGGGGGGGGAATCAGTCTGGAAAAATATTTCTCCTGAAAAATTTCCTTGGGAGTTCCTGACAGCGACCAAAAACTTGCTCAGTGAGTGTGTGTTGTTTGTGTGTGTGTTTGGGGCGGGGCTCGTCGAGAAACAAAGTTTTCTGGAAATTTTTCACGTGAGTTTTTCCAGCCCTTACTATCTCATAACAATTAATTTTCTGCGGCATTTTCCCAGATAGCCAGCCAAAAAAACAAACATCTTAGGGCTGAGCCAAAATTTCAAAAATCACTAAAATCCCATTAATTTTACTACTTTGAAAAAAATAGGGTAGGCGGCTGCCTGCCTTACTATCTTCTAACAATGAATTTTCTGCGGCATTTTCCCGGACAGCCAGCCCAAAAAACAACCATCTTAGGGCAGAGCCAAATTTGTGAAAATCACAAATAATCCCATTAATTTCACTACTTTAAAAAAAATAGGGCAGGCGGCCGCCTCCTCTACATTGATTGACTTCTACGTCTTTCAGTATTGTAAAATTACATTTTGGTGTAATATGCAGTTCTCCATCCAAGCGTTCCTAACCCAAGATGACCATGCAAAAGGGAAATTTACTGAAATTGAATACTTAAATCAAGTATGTATAATTTGGTGTTTGATATTAAATCTTGTTAAACAGATGGGTATATTGGCTTTAGAATTGTTTGGCCAAATACGTTTTGTCATTTACATTATCATCCTTGAGCATCCTGCATTCTGATAATAAATGTTGTGGGATCACTTTTTCAGGTATGAACGTCAAGAGTCCGAGGAAAGATTCAGGTCACGGCTTACCTCCCCTAGGTAAAGTGTCATCTGGGAATGCACACAGAAATAATATACTGGGTGAGTATGGATATGAATGCTGTATACATCATATATTCAGTATACAGATATTTTCAGTTTTTCACAATTGTGCTTTTTATTTTTAGCCCAAGTATAGTTTTGGTAAATGGTACAAAGTGAAATTGTTTGTAATTATGTGTTTTAGGTACACTTATATGATGTATTAATACCCTGAAAATTGCTCGCTCTGAAACTTTCCCATTTTTGAGAAATAACTCAAAATGTAAGATCGTCGGGGGGGGGGGGGGGGGGGGGGGTCTTAGATTTCCCATAGGTATTGTACATACTGCTAGATGCTCTCCTTTAGTTTTAAACATCACAATTTGTCACTATAGACAATTTTCAGTAGGTATGATGTTGTTTTCTGATGTCTGGGGTGACAATAGAATACTTTGTGACAGATTGACTAAAAATTTGTCTGATCGACCTGGGCTTTAGAGACTGGTGAAATAAACTTATGGATCACATAAGGTAAAATCATTCATTATGTGAAGATTCAGATAATCTTCACCTCTCACAAAAGCCTTGTGGCTGGAATGTCAGATTTTGTGATAATAAATGCTGACAAAATTCAAACAGAATGCACCTACTTAATGTCGCTCATTGAATTTAAATTTATACAGCCGTTATACAAGTCTGACTGCCAAACCTGATTTGTGTATCATCTAGTGAATACTGAATACGTGCTCATGAAAGCTTAAAAAGTTACAAGGTTAAAAACTCTTAGTGCAGTTGGATGGTTGAATAAAAGTTTTAGATAAAGTTAAAGTATTAGATAAAAGTATGGTTTGTCCTTTTCAACAATGTAAGACTCATTTTGATATTGCCAAGATTTTTGCAGTCAGAATGGATTTTGTGAAATGATATATTTCAAAACAGTAAATATCCACAAATACAAAGAAAATTTGTTTATTTTCCCCATTTTACCTAAAAATCTGTGATAAAATCTCAAAATTGTATGAAAATATGCATTATAAACCTACTAGTTTTATGAGTAATTTAGTAATGGCAGTCCCTGCTATATAAAAGTGAAAGAGCAAGTTGTATTACTCTTATGCTTGATATTATTGACACATTTTTATGAGCTTCAATTTTATTTGTGACACAAAATTGCACCAGCAACACAAATTGAAAGCTTTTCTGCATATTATAATTAACTGTTATTCTTATTACCTCCAGGATCAAAATATGCCAGAAGAACAGACAACAACTTGGGCGGTGGTGGAGGTGGTGGTTATATGCCGTCATTTGGTGCCAAGCAAGACAGTGTAACCAGGATTGGTGGAATAAATGGTAAGTAAATCAAAGCTGATCATCAGAGCTTGTAATCTATACAGTGTGTCTAATAAAATAATAATAATAATAATAATGTGCAAGTGAAAAGCGCCCTTTTTGGCTATTGAAAATATTGTTGTGATGTGATACATGGATATCAAGGGCGCAGTCTTAGCTTTCAAAGACGTTTGTTCTATTCTATTTGCTTGTTTTAACCTTGAGATATGTTTAGTTAACAATAAAAGGGGAACATTGCAATTATGCCACTTTTACTAGAAAGTAAGGCTAATTTTAGGAAATGTTATGTTCATAGCTTAACAGTTCCCTTTAACCCTTTGGCTACGGGAACTGGATGTGCCCTGTATTGACTGTGGGATTTTCAGAATCTCGTAGGCAGCGGGTTAACATTTCTAGTTGTCATGGGCTTATGATCATGCTCAAATCTTGTTGAATTAATGACTAATTAATGATAAATGAATTTCAGAATGACTGCCCCATTAATTAAAATACCATTAACATGGTAACTAATTTTGTAAATGCTTGTTTGTTTCTGCACCAACATAGATCATAGTTCGTGGAAATCGAGACAAACCGGTGTAACCAGTACATTCTCAGCGACGCGGAACAATGGTCTACGAGCTCAAGCAGTTCACGGACGCACAGATTGGACATCAAAGTAAGTACAGATTCCAAATATACTTTGAACACTTAATTCTGATCTTCCATATTAAAGGTAAATGACATGATTGGGGGTAGTCCTCAACTTGGGCTGAAACTACTGTAGAATCAAGTAAACTATGCAAGGATTCTACTGTGAAAATCTTGTAGTCAAACATTGACTCATTCTAAAATAAATAATCTTAATATCACTCGTAGCACAGAAACCTGTTGTGTGGCTCTCTATGGGGCTTATTTTTATCGTCCCCGGAAAAAAATTAAAATACTAGTATATCCATGCTTAATTCTCCTTAAGTAAACAGATTAGAGACAAATCCTTCCAGCTGCTAACTTCGGTGATACGTGTCAAGCAATACCAGCCTAGTGGCTATCATCGTCGCAGTCCCAAAAGAACAATTACGCAACATACAATACTATGGAATTTATTGTGCTACTTGTAAATTAAATACAAGTATAATTTTTTGTATAATTCAGCTACAAATACGCCTGCTAGCTTGAAGTTGAAGATTGTTGAATTATTTCTCGTTCAGAACTTATCAACGGTTCATCGAGAACTATTTCCTTTATCCATTTGTCAGAATTTCACAAGTTATCAATGTTGTATCAGAATGTACAGTCAACTCTGCCTAAGTCGAATCTTTTGGGACTCAAGAAAAAGCTTCAACTTAGAGAAAATGTGTCTTATGAGGGGTCAAAAACAAAAGGAAATAAAGGAATGGGACCCAGTATAGACCTTCGACTTAGGCGATTATTTGACTTATGTGACTTCGACTTAGGCAGAGTTGACTGTATTTTTCTTTTTGTCTTCCTGTCATAGTTTCATAAGTTATAAACAATTTTTGGCATTGGTAAATAATTTTCCCATCCCTCCATTACCACTTTTATGCAACCCTTTTGACAGTGATCAATGCTTTACGTTTTCTTTTCTTTTTTCTGTTCTTATCTTCCTTACAGATATGGGGGCTTGCGATAGCACTTCCAGAGTCCACACCCAATCAGATCTTCAGTGTGCAATCGTGAATATTAATAACTTAATACCTTATTTATATTCAGAAATTTACTTCATATGCATGAAACAGTTACTTTTCATTAATTTCACGTTTATGTGACATTCCTTCGCACCTGGTTCGTTTCTGCAAAGTCGGGCCTATGAAGTTGACAATTCATACAATGTAACTCGTACCGATCTAAATAAAGGTACGTTGTTTGAGTGTAGGATCATAGTTCAAACAATTAAAAAGACATAAATATGTTAAAGAAAAAAAAAAACAGTACTTAATGTTTCTAAGTCTTGTTTTGTGTGTGTGTACATTCCAAAAACAGATTATGTGTACATATGTAAATGGTATAAAATATAAGATAGGCTGTCTACATGTAGTTCATTGTAAATCTGTTTGTGTAACGTCGGCTCACTGCAAGGGGTTAACGTCTGTGTATTGTCTATGGACGGGAACCCGTTTGCAGTGAGCCGACGGTAAGTTCCACTTATTTATGTAAAATATAAGCCCTGCACTGGACCATGCTTTTAATTAGATATACCACACATGAAGGAGTGGTGTAAGGAGTATGCATGCAGAGCTACAGCCTTAAAATACTTGTAAGGTTCTGGTGATTCCCTTGCAAACATATTTCAAGATTGGCTTCTGTTCTTTTACACGTAACTGTGATTTTTATTTTCAAATTTGTTTGATTAACTGGTCAGTTCAAATTCAAAGAAACATAGGAAAGATTTACATAATTGAATTGGTATCCAGTTCTTTTCTACAAGATGTGTGTAAGAAGAAAGTAAACCAAAGATGAACAGTTATACTTGTGTAACAAGTATATACATATTACATATATATAGGTCTATATATATATTTTTTTTTTGGGGGGGGGGAGGTGGGTTAGCAGTCATGTTTTGACTACATGATGTCACATTACAATAATTGCTAAAGAGAGAGGAAATGATTGTACAAGCTAGCCGCAAGTGAACAGTTTCTGGTTGAAAATGTGATGGTGTCTTAAGTCCTCCTTCTCCTGTGACCCTATTTTCCACCCCACATTTCCCTGCCCCCCCCCCGTCCCCTCCACACCCCAAACAATCTCGCCAGTATAAGTTTGCCTTTATGGAAGTAAATAACCCTAGCTGATGCTTGTGTGATGGCTGAATTTCGTACATCAGCAGCTAGGATGTAATACTTGCGGCCAGATTTGACTAGAAAAATCCATTCTGGTAAAAAATGGTGATTTGAAGGAATTTTATTCTTGTGTCATGTAGCAGTGTCATTGGGGAAAAGATATTAAGCCGTGTTCTATGTAATCACCAGCTGAAAAGATTTGAGTACTGTATTGGGCCATCATCAGAGTAGAAACCTGTGAGAGGTTTATACCTGCTACGACTGTGTCAGATAACTGTATCCCAGTGACCAGGGTAAAAATATCCAAGGGCACAGAGACTAATCTCACTGGTATTATGCGCTATATAAGAATGGACTATTATTATTATTATCATTATTATGAATTGTTTGGTAATCTTGGGCATTCTCACTGTGATAACCTACATGTAGAAGTAGTTGTTTTGTAATTCTGCAGTAATTTCATAATAATACTACCTGTTCTTGCTTGTCATTGTCAATGTTATGTTGCACTGAAAATATGCTGAAATAATCTCTTCCCTCTTGAAATAGATTGTGATCTTAAACTGCTTGTAATGGTGGCCTTAGTTTTGCAACTTCCAATAATGATAGAGAGCAGACGTGATGACATCAAACTGGTACAGAAATATGTGAGGAACAATAACCAAACCATAACTCAGTGCAACTACAGCTCTCCTACTGGTAGAAACAACCAGCTGTGACATGCTGCACCTGGTTCTGCCATTGTCCACACATATTTCTGAACCAGAATGATGTCACACTTTGGAACTCTATTATGATATTACACTGTATGTTCAACCTGTGGCGTTACAAGTGGAAATCAAAATAATTTATTATTACAAGATGCATCTGTTCATATTCCTGAAGTATGTGTAGATGTGAGTGATTTTGTTCTTTGTCAAAGATTTGTCTAGAGTGGCAAGAGGTATACATTGTGTTTTCGTATCAAAATATTATCTCATACTTATGCCAGTACAACACTTCAAAAAAGTATTTTCAACCATATACATCATGAGATACCATGCCCTTCGCTGTAGAGTTTTGTCTGATTTATGGAAGATGCAAATTTCCAGCTATGTGCATTTTTCACGGGAATTCACGTCTTCAGGCGAGTTCATATTTTGTGACATGAAAGTTTTTAAAATGTAAATAAAGTCATATACATAAATCTAGAAATATTTAATAAACAAATTAATGTGCACTTAACCCACCTTGTCTTGGAAAGAGTAGTTGTGTGGGTTGGAAGTTATAGCATGAGAACAGAACTGAACAATTTTAAGGTGTATGGTGTAGATTTACGCTGTCTGAAGTTGGAAAACCGCTTTTAGTAAAACGTCAGTTAATCAGAGATGTACCTCTAATGTGTGTGTGTGTGTTTGGGGGGGATATTGTACACTGTGACCTTATGCTGAGACTCTATATCATCAAATCAAAGTTCATCAGATCAGAAATATGATTCCCGGGGTGCAAAAGAAAACAAACAAACAAACACTACTTCAGTATGTTGTCTTGATGGTTATACTGCTTTAAACGGATGTAACAAGTATGTAATTGTACTGCAATGTGTTTACAATTGGACCATTTAGTCTTGAGTGTTGATGGGTGTCATAAAGATCTATTCCAAAGATCTTGGAGGATCTCAAATTTACTTTGATAAATAATAGTATCAGAATGCCCCATTCATATTGAAATGGAAGGTGTGGCAGAAGCAAAATTGCTGTGTGTGAACAGGGAAACCCTATAGACTGATATTTCTTTATTAACGCTAAGTGCCTGATAGATCGAATAAGAGTCAGGAAGACCGATTTTCAAAAGGGGTCCAATGAGATCGATTACCAGAAAAAGTCTGATAGACCAAGGGTTTGATAGATTGATTATCGAAAAGGATCCCATACACCGATTATCTATGTCCTTTTTTGTTAATCAGTCTATTGGACCCTCTGTCTATCGGATCATCGGTCTATAAGACCCTCGGTCTATCAGACCCTTTTCAATAATAATCAGTCTATCAGATCATCGGTCTGTCAGACCATCAGTCTATTGGACTGTAACCGTGTGAACAGGTCCCACGTCACTCTATTCCCAAAAGCACTTGTACAAGTGAGCTGATAACATGGAAACTTCTAGGTCTGTTATCCAGCAACACCAGGTAGCGTTCTGTTTGTTTAGTGTTGTACATGTAAATCTGTCCTGACAAATAAGATAAGTATGTAGATCAAAACAAATATGTATTGCTGTTGAACTGAGATGGCCTGGGAATCGGTTATAATGTCGCTGGGGCAGGGGCGGTGTGGGGGTAAAATCTTTGGGGGTGAAATCTGTTGGGAAAATTTTGCGGGCCCCCAAAAATTTTTGCGGCCAAATTCGCAGCCAAAATTTTGCCAACCCTCAAATTTTCATAGCCAAATTCGCGGGCAAATAAGCAACTTACTTGGTCAGTGTAAATTTCTCTTTTTTTTTGGGGGGGGGGGGGGGGAGGCTAAAGTTTTCAGAAAACACTAAAATCCTTATTTTCATTACTTTGGAAACACTAGAGGCCAGCTTGCCCCCCACTCCCCTGTGACGATGCCCCTGCACTGGGGTAGTAAGACCTTGTATCTCAATATTTCTGAGAATGATGTTTTATTTTGTTTTGTTTTTTAGCTAGGAAGCCAGATATTGTTTTGTCTAAATCTCAGATTAGAATCTAAAAAAAAGTATCTTCTGTTGCTACTGACAAAGAAGGCTTTCCTATTCACTGTGGTGTTTAAGACTGCCTCACGAAAAGAGCTATCCACTCTTTCAGGATACATGGTTTTAGGGAGTTATTTGTGTGAAATACGTACTACATGTACTGTAACTACCAACTGGCTTGGAAACCGCACCTGTTCATAGATTAGTTATCTGCTGATACACACACAAACATAGAACAGTATCAATGTTCTAGTCATGTTCTGTCCATCTGTCTGTGAATAGCAATAGAGTTGGAGTGTAACAGTTCTTGTTAATTCTTATTTTTTTTTGTAATATTCAATAATGAATAAAGTATCTTTAATATAAGCCGCTGAAATTAAATATGTTTGCCAGACAATCTTGTAAGGAATGTAGCAGCACGTTGATTATTCAGAATGATTAACTTCATCTTCCAATAGTTTTGTCAGTGACTGACAAATTTTGTGTGTAACATTTTCTCGTCAAAATTTCAAGTGTGTTAAAGTATCGTAAATGTTTCTTTTCTGTACAAACAATTAAATAATTCAGCAAATTAAACTATAATGTGACATATGATTCAAATTGGATTTCTATTTTGTAGTGAAATTTACAAAATGTACAATGTACAATGTACAGTCAGATTTTTAAACTGCATGGCATGTCTTACAGAAATGTATTGGACACATGGCAAAAGTGTGATGCACTGAATCAAAATGTTGTTGCCAAATTATACTGAGAAATGTATAATGTACAATTATATATACATGTACCAGTATACAAGAAGATATGTTACATCAAGTAACAGTCTGGGGAAAATTATTCAGATATGGACAAAGATGTTAATGGATCACTAAACCAGTATTTTACCAATCAAAAAAATAAAATAAAATAAAATAAAATAGAAATTAAAATCCAGGGAAGGGAAGGGAGGTAGGGGTGTCCAAGGGTTAGGTTTCTGGATATGCTTGGCTCTTATATCACTGCCTTCATAACTTTTTCGAAATTCTTTCATCCAGGTACGTCTTGAGATTTCCACAAAACGTAATTACTAGTAAATTTATCTAGGAAATACTACCATTCAGTGCTATAACACGCTCTAATATGTATGATTGTGTGGGAAAACATCTGTGGAGAATCAAATGATAATTGTATATCATGTCTTGTACATTTCTGATTTGAAAATAAAGACCAGTTTTACCGTATGTAAATACAGAATATCTAACGTTGTTGTTTTTATTCTTTCTAAATGAACATATTGTGAGCTGTATGTAAATGTCATTGGAGCCATAATGATTTAATGAAATGAATTGGAAGTGGATGGAAACAGATTAACTGTCGCTAAAGGGGCCAATAATGTAAAGTTATTTGGAGGTGAAAATCCCGGGGGGGGGGGGGCAGTGTCATTACAAGGTGTACACCATGCGCGTGTATGGACTTTCAAAATGGACCCTAATCAAGTAATTAT
>JZLH01S0020104.1:103329-114436 GCA_001188425.1 Eucidaris tribuloides | reverse complement strand
TTTTAGAGAATTCAGTTGCAAAAGAATTGATGTTTGTGACCAGGCATGTCTGGTATGTGTTCTCATGTTTTGTAAAGGAATGTTTTGTAACACATGTTTTGTAAGGCATGTTGTTTTGCATACAACTTGAATAGGAAGCTCAATTGCGGTATGTACTTACTAGAATATGAAGAATTTGTTAAGTATGAAGATAAAGGAAAATCAGCCCTCTCAGAAAAGAAAAAAGTTGTGTTTCTACATGTCTAGTCATTTGCAACAATTTCATGCATGTGCGTGGTCATACATGTACCTGGACCATAAACACCATAACCTAAACCTCACTTTCGTCAACAATGTTGTGGTCAACCAGTGTTGATTTAGCGGTTGGAAGATGAGTTACAGCTGACATTTTCTCCTGACATCTATTGTTCTAATGTTGAAAGAATTATCATGTTCTTGATTGACAGGAAAAATGCTACGCTTGCCTACCACTGGCTGAAGGTTGGGTCATGGACTACCGCAATGATGAAAAGTACAAAGTAGAGAGTAGATGCAGCGTAAGTAGTCGAACCGAAATATGTCAATGACGGGAGGGGGGGGCGGGGCGAGGGGGGGGGGTGGGGGGGGGGGGGGGGGGAGGGGGGGGTGTAAAGTAGAAACCCCCCCAGTTCCTGACCAATCCTTACTCCAAAGTATTTAGTCATTAGCGCTACCACAAGCAGTTCACCTCAAATATGCTGCACACACATCATTTATGTCATTTTGATTGAGGCATCTTGAATGACATACACAAGAACTTTTAATCCCTTGGGGACGATGGGCTTGTATTGTACAGAAGCCCAGTACATCACACACCTAAAGATGATTTTCTCCATCTTTTCTGGTCGAAAATATGTATTTGATGGGACAGAAGCATTGAGGCAATATGAACCTTTATTTTGAGTGAAAAGATTATCCTATTTTTGTGGCTTTTGTGGATGAAATTCATCCCTTCGTGTGTCATTTATCATTTATTCTGTACAAGCCTGTTGTCCCCAAAGGGTTAAACTACAGGTCATTTTCTCAAATCAGTCAAAATGGTGTAAAGATTTCTAAACTACACTGTAATCTGTATGTCTGGACATGTTATGCCATGAAAACTACAAAAAGCTGAAATCGAAAATTCTCAGAAACTTCTATTTTTTAAGAAATTACTGAAAGTAAAAAAGTGTAGTGGGTGGGGGGGGGGGGTAGGGGGAGGAGGGGACACACAGACACAGACACACATTCTTTTTGATTGAAATTAATGTACTGTACATGAAGGCATGATTTCTCAGGAATGTGACATTAACATCAACTCACAAGAAGGTGTGTGTGAAGTGAATTTCCTGTATTAAAGACTGAATGCTTGGCAACTTGCCTGCAAAAGTTCAAAGACAGTACCCCAATTGATCTTTAGGGATTTTGTTGCAGGGTTTTCAAGTCAGTAGCATTTTAATCTGCCATGAGTGTCATGTGACATGGCTGATTGCAAATGGTTCTCCTCTTTCATTCCTGACTTCGTTCTCAAGAAGAAAATGAGAAGGAATCAGAAAGGGGAAACGTTGAGATCGAACATATTGGCTGATTACATGTTGTGGTACAAAAGTACATGAAAACCTTTAGGCCTACAATTTCAAACTTGGGTACCCTACATGTAAGTTTCTGTGTGCTGTGAGCATGCTCAATGGAATGCCATTAGACAGTCTGTTATGTCAGGTTTATTTTACAAAATACAAGTCTAGTTTATGAAAAAGGAACAAATTGAAATATTACAAAAATGATTAGATAGCATTAGCAATAATGCAGCCGTATTACGTATCAGAAACTTGAGGTTATGGGTAATGTATGTGTGCCATAAAATTTTTATGGAGTATGGATGGAGTAAGCATTTGGATATGAGATCGGTTGAAAATGATTAAATAATTGCAGTCTTATAAATTAGTGCAACATACAATGTACATATACTGTACATCTGCATCTAACAGAAATTATGAAATTATAGGTTTTACAATTACAGTGAGAGTAAAATTAAGTATATTTACCAGTTAGTGTTGATATTGCATACAGTAAGTGACTGAAAAGCGACTACTGATCTTTTCATTTTCATCTCCTCATTGACTCAAATGATTTTCTACAGATATATATATATATCCTCATTACTCTGACTGACTGGGGTACCAGTATTCTAAAGGACAAGGCTCATTGTCAAAATATTCTCTGAGAGGCATAAATTGTTAGCTGCTTTGTGCCAATTTTATTACCAATCAACTTTTCTTTTCTTTCCTTGCACATATGTGTGTTTTTTCCTATATTGGGGAGCTGTCATTTTAGAGCTCTATCACTGAGTGATATTAAAAAATAGAAAATAGTACTTTAATGTAGGGATGCCAATTTTCAGGCAATTTATTTTCAGGTTTATTATATTTCAGGATTGTTAGTGTGTAAAGACAGCATTGTAAGTCCCTCTTCTGCACTCTAACTGTCATCAATGAGCATTAGTGATCAAGTGAAGTCTGAAAAGTCAGGAGTATCTAACTATTTATTGACTAAGTGATTTTATGATAATTTTACTTACTGATCATAAATTGATTGTAGGTTGTTGTAAAATGGTCACCAAGGTGCCTGTGATTTTTAGTGTTCATGCCTTTTACGAATCAGATGTTTTCACCATAAATTGAGTGTGTATTCCCCAGTCATGAGGTACCCAATGAAATTGTGATTTCCGCATGACTCATGACCTCAAAATGGGAGTTTCCCCTCCCCCCTCCAAAGTAAAGGAGAACTGTTATTGGTGAAAGATTGGTGCTTTTCTGAAGTAGTAAATACTACCATGTGTATATCAGACACAGCAATCTATTTTAAACATCTTCACTTCAACTTCAATTCATACTAATTAGTTATTGAAGGAACCCTTTTTCTCTATTTGTTTTAATGATGGTAGAGGGGTAGTTGAGTGGTAGCATCCGGCAGAGACTAATACAATAAGGTTACCATTATTTGATGTTAACTCTTTACATGCTGAATATATTCTGAGGGAATCATCTTTCTGATATTTTCTTTGAATTTTGCTTTCTTCATTGTGTATTGAAATGGTTGTTTTTCTATAAATGTTACTTAGCACACTAGCTATTTTTAATGTCTCATTTACAAAGGTGAATGAGAGGAATAATTATTACAATTGTTCAATTTAATTGTATAATTGTGCACAGATTGCAATATGCTCATGCAAAGGGTTAAAGCTTGCAGTTTTTGTCGATCAGACAAATGTTTCATCGATCCTTCACAAAGGCTAGTATTGCCAAATCCAGACATCAGAAAACAACATCAAATCTGCTAAAAATTGTTTTTAATGACATGTTACTTTTTAATCATCAGGGAACAGATATTTCTGTTTACATTTCCTATGGCAAAAAGGTCAAGAATCTCGACTTGTGTATTTCTTTTTAAATTTCTAATTGCTGGATGCGCTGAAATTCTTCCATTTTTCAGAAATTACTCGAAATGTAATATGTCGGGGGGGGGGGGACCCAACATTTCTCTCAAGTAATGTTCATACTGCAACATGTAGATATATTATCTAATAATTCAAACATAATTTGTTACTACGGGGTATAAACAATTTTCAGTAGGTTTGATGTTATTTTATGATATCTGGGGTGACAATAGAATACTTTGTATACGTTTGATGAAAAAGTTGTCTGATCAACCAAAACTATACTTGGGCTTTAAAAGACTTCGGAGTTGGGATAGATTCTATCACATCATTGGATGGAATAATCATCACCCCAGTTTGTGTAGACAGCTTCCTCACCAAGGTACGTGTAACAATGTTTGAAATGCAAGTGTATGTTGCTCCAAATAATGTGATAATGTCAAAAGTCATCACATGTATGAGCATTTAATTATGAAATCAGTCAGGAACATTCCAGCTTATAGTAGGATCCATGATCTGAGAAACACATTATGCACTGATTGTTGGGTGGTAGGAAGTAGATGTATGAGTAACCATTGATAGAATCATCAGCATCGTTCACACCTAGTTTTAAAATAGGTGATGCAGCTGTGACCAAAGTATGTAAATATAACACTACTGATATGTGTACGCCAGCTTAAGTCAGTCACTTAGGCCCTACATGTATGCATGACAGGCTGAAGACCCCAAGTTTTCTAAAATGAGAAAAAAAACCTTGTGGAATCTCACAGAAAACGTGAAAATAATCCAGAATCTGAAGCATTCCACTTTATTGTTTTGAAAATATCAGTGAATACTTATTCAGAGTGATGTTATGTATTAAAAAATGGCATCAAGTATTTTAATCAGTTAATTTGACAAAAATGCTTCAGTGAACAGCTTGTCTCAAAAGTGGGTGGGAAGGGTGTGGGGTGCTAGCACACCCATTCGAGTGCACGTGTATGTCCTTTATTTTGGCTACAAGGTAAAAGGTGCTGTTTGCCATTTTTGTGTGTGTGAGTTTGTGTACAGACACCGTGCACATAAACGTATGTACCTGGAAAAGAGAGAGAACAGCATGCTCGTCAGAGAAACATGATCAGGTGAGGTGCAGGTCGAAGGTCCAAGGAGCATGAGCATTTCTTGATTGATCCCTAGGAGATTTTTGATATCTTTATCAGAAGTACTGACACCTTAACCATCAAACTAAAATGAATTATTGCGAGTTCCTGTCAATAAAGGGTTCCAATTTGTTCTTTCCAAATTGTTCATTTTTGGGAGAAAAATGTCACTAGTCAGTAATGTCTTAATAGTGCGTGGTCATATAGCATGTGCAAATGTTCATTTGTCCAGAGACAGTATTGAATTGTGTAAGAGTTTGCTGTAGGCCTACATATCAGAAGAATGAACTTACTGCCCAAGTATATTTTTGGTAAATTGTAGAAGTTTAAATTCTTTGCAGTTATGTTTTTAGATAGACCTATTTGATCTACCAATGCCCTGAAAATTGCTTGCTCTGAAACTCCCCCATTTTTTTTAGCAATTACTCAAAGTGTAAAATGTTGGGGGGGGGGAAGGGGGACCCCGAAGTTGTCTGAAAATGTGATGTCTTATCAACGCTGTCAATCCATTCTTGGATGCGGGAAGGGGCAAAAACTGAAGAAATGAATGTCAAAATTTTCAACGTGCTCCGTGTGCAATATTGCAATATAAAAATCAGCAAAATTAAAGATGGTTAGTAGTATAAACTGTTACTTTATTTAAAAAGATATCATACACAGACTTTTATGGTCTTCTTTATTCTGTTAGTTGATGTCAGGAAAAGATCACTTATGGATTCAAAATAGCCAAAACAGACTCTCCTCCCACTTGCCACTATGCGGCTTGTGGACGATGATCCCACCGTCATTAGGTCACCCCCCCCCCCCAGCAAAAAAGCTAGATCTCCGCCCCTTGTCTGATGACCAAAACTGTACTTGAGCTTTAATCTCAAGCTTTGTTTGGATTGATCTACATTGACAGAACTTTGATTACATTTCATTGTACCTGGAAGTACTTCAAAACAGATTTCAAAACACTTGATTGAATTACAGGTACTTGAGAGTGTTTGTGAGTTTGTTCAATAGGTGTCAACATTGCTGATCTGATTTTCAGACCTCTTGGCTACTGCTCATATGAATTTGATGAATAATGTAAACTTTGTGAAAGATGCATAAAACAATTGTTCTCTGAAAAGCTAGTCTAAGTCTCCAGACTTACACGTGGTCTAAATTTCTATACTACCTTACGGTAAAAAAGAGATCAGTCTGAAACCTAAAGTGTACCAATACCCTGGATAATTTGTCTGAGTACGTCTAGATCATTAACACACACACCCAGTGTGTCGATCAATATCAATATTGAACTTAAGATAGTTAAGCAAAAACGTACATGCATATGGCCAGAATGCACACAGAAATTGGTGCTTACATAGCAGAACTGAAATGCGCAGAACACAAGTGCCGGGATATTGTACACATTATGATCTGATTTATCAGAATATGGATTACTTTACGTTCTGAGACAGATTTTGCATGTATTTGTAGTGTATTCGAGTTGTACACATATTACTTTGTAGGGCATTGGTATACTTTAAAGTTTAAAGTAACATACATGTAGAACATGAAAGTGATACCTTTTATCATCTGTGTGAATGGGATATGCTGCCACTGACTGCTAGTTGTTGCACAGTGATGCCTACATGTACTTGATAATCGTAGATTATTGTGCACTTCCTGTTCCTGTACATTGCAAACCGACTGACGTATGTGTACAGTACCCCATCCAGTGCAAAAGCAACCATTCTTGGTTACCACTAATTTGCATGTACAATTCCCTGTCCATCGTGGTTCGCAAATTAGAGTCTGAACATTCTGTGCTGTAGACTACTACTTTCATACGTCCTGTTTTTGAGATGCCGTGAGATTTTTAGAGTTTTTTTTTAAATGGTTATTTTTTATTAAATCTTCAAAAATATGTACTTGCTCCAGGAAGCATCATTATCAGAATGATTGAGATACAAGTCAAAGAAGTAGGATTTGTTGAAAATATCACTGCTAATCTTGAAAGAAGACTAGTAGAAGCAGAGTTTGAAGGGTCATATGTGTCACATGATCTCTCATTTTCAGTTATGAAAGTTTTTTTTTACTTGTCTGATCCATGATAGATGGAATGTTCACAACTTGAACTTAGCATATATGTTAACAAATAATGTAAACACCCCTTTTTGACAGTGATGTCAAAAGAATTTGACTTTTTGAAGTGAGGGAGTGGTGATAAATCACTTGATTTATGGAATGGAGACCCCAAATATTATCCTGGACTTGATGGAGTCCACCAAACAAGATGATTTGTATTGCTAAACTGTCATTATCTGCTTCTTTGCTGAGGGTAACATTTTTATGGGGCCCTTGTCTGTGAAATGGCTCGTGGTGGAGGCATTGTGTTGTTAGCTTTTGGTCTGTCTGTCCATCTTTTTGCATTCCATCTACTTGTCCATCTTTCTGCTCATAAACCGTTTGTTCACTTTCCATCCATTGATACTTTTATCATCGAGTTCTAAACTTTATAATGCTATGTTTTCATTACCTCTCTTTCAAATCACAGAGTTACAAACTTCATAACTCCATCTCGTCAAATTGTGCTTGTTTTGAGTGTGTTTCAGTGTTTTGAGTAATGTGGTTTTGACTCTAGATCCAGAAATAAACAATAGATATCTGATGTCACAGACTGATTTGGATATGGAATTGAAACAAGCTGGCCTCGCGCTTATAGGGAATTTACGCTGCCCTCTTTCCACTGTACTTTTGATGTTAAACTGTATCTATATTTATATGTATGTGACCTATTGAAGGAAATTAATGTAGTTTTGAATTGAATTCAGGTCTGACCCTATATATTTCAAAATGGACTGGTATTGTGTACAATAAATATGTTCATTACATTGTGTTGGCTGAATATCAATCTGTTTGTCTAATGTCCATTCTGTGGAGCACTGGTATAAATCTGTGACATCATCATCTTAGTCTGAATTCCAGACTCCGCCTCTGGCACTGAGAAGCAGAGGCTGGCCGCAAATTTATTTTACTGGTCTATTCATTACGTCTGGCAGCCAGACTATGTTCATCTAGGAGGGATGGTCTGTTCATTCATCCCCCTAGATGAATCGGATTCCCTCCTGGATTTTCGCCAGTGCTATGGAGCAATAAGTGTATGCAGGAGCGCTGTTGATGCTGAAAAGAAATCAAATTTACCAAGATCAAAGAAAGTGACCTTTGTTGTATGTTGTGTGTGGATTTGTTGATACCTGTGTATTTTGCTGTATTGCATTGCATTTACTGACCCCTGGTCATTATGACAGGGAGATAGTGTTACTGACCAAATTGAAAAGTGACCCATAGTAGTATCACATGAAAAACAGTTGTAGTTTGTTCTCTGTCATGTCTGTGGTGGTACATTGTGCCTCGATCTGCCTTGCTATTCAAAGTTGTAATGGGTGTTATTACTAATACAGTTGTACATGGCCTGGACTGGAGATTATCTCCAGGACAAAAATACCATTTGCCAGCAGCTCTAGTAGCGCTCTAGTAGCAGTTTCAGTAGGCCAACAACAATGACAATGACATCAACAACAACAACAACATCAACAACAACAACAACAACAACAACAAGAACAAGAACAACAACTACTACTACTACTACTATAACTTCTACTACTACTACATGTACTACTACTACTACTGCTACTACTACTACTACTACTACTACTACTACTACTACTACTACTACTACTACTACTACTACTACTACTACAGTGTACTACTGTAACTATTACAACTTCCACTACTTATTGCTGTACTTCTGCTGCTATTGCTACCTTCATGTTGCTATTAATACCACTACTACATGGACAAGAGCTAATGTTGGGATCCAATCATACATGATGGTCACATTTTTCTGTTCCAGACATTGAAGAAAATAAATCCAAACAGTAAACATTTTTAAAACATAAGTAAAAAAAGGATAATTGTATGTATGGAAAACAAAGTAATTACTTTACTGATTCTGAACAAGATGACTCATACAAGTAAACTGATTGTCATTATAATTTTCCTCCCAAACATTAGAATTTCAAAGTTTATTGAAACTAGGCAAGTAAAATGATTTCCAACATTTACCTTGAGCGTGTTTTTAAAATTGGATTTACTGGCTCGAGAAGGTTTATGCATATTGGAGTATATGCTATACCACTGAGCCCCACATGTCATTATGTCTTCATACTCAGTTACATGTAATGTTATAAGGCATATTTAACAATGTTCCTGTTTTAACTTATACCATTCAATCTAAAGACTGTCCAGAGTAAATAATCACTCAAATTTGCTTATTTCATCAAATCGGCAACATACTTGAATAGTCCTATTAAATATAAAAGGTAATGGGTATTGATGATGTGTCAAAACATTAGTGTAGCATTATTTAATTATTTAATTGGGAAATTTTTTAAGATCATATTTTTTCCTGTGAATATTTACGATTAAAAATAATTTTTGATTGAATAAATTTCACTTTTAAACGACATACAAAGAAAAACACGTCCGTTCAATATGCTTCTCAATCAGTTCAATACATCACCCACCAATAAAGTGGAACAACCTAAAGCCTCATCTGAACAACAACCGTTGCCAATTTGATAAGTTTAATGAATATTCTAGTTAAATGTCATTTAAAAATTCATACAAAATAAATATTCATTATGACATTGTAGCACCCTGTTCATTGAATAGGTGATATTTTTCTCTACTTCAGCATATTCATTAGATGGGGTAAATACAGCCACATCCCGAGATAAAAAGGCAAACCACAAATATGTGGTCTTAGTATTGAATGGGTTAAATGTCTTGATTTTGCTTCGATCGCTGATCTGCACGCCCCTAGCCACACTGATTTGCACAGTAATGTCTGTCTATCATATATTTATATCAATGCCCATCACAAAACAGTGTATAATATCCCCGCCTCATCTAGTAATCTCATGATGTGGGATTCTCCATACCCATAAAGAGTCCAGTATGTATTTTTTTCCATAGTAAATTTATGTGGTACTGTGGCAAATTGAAGAGATGAAAAAAATCAGAGCTATGTTGGCCTACATGATTGTGCAATGTCCATGCTATGAGTGTCTTTGATATGGTGTAAGAATGAAGTCTGGGAAAAAAATGCTATTCAAAACAATCTTTCAAAAGTGCTTTTAAAAATTGAAAGTGTTATACAACCTTTTCCTCAGACCTCAGGACTAGGACTGAACACACAGAACAGGACATTTCATGTTTAAGTAATGTGCCAATATTTATCGGTTGCATTATTGGCTAGTGACAGCGTAACTGTACTACTGAGTTGTAGGGCATTTATTTGTCCATTCAAACACGATCACATCACATGTACAGGAGGTCTGATATCAAAGTTTCACAGATTATAAAAAATGTTTACCAGTGCTGTTAAGGTTTGGACAAACTTTCATGCAGAATCCTGGAATGATTTTAACCCATAATCTCTGGAATTGTTCATTCTCTATTGGTCTAATTTTACTGTCAGGAAACGAGGGTTTCCCAGAAGCCCAGTTATGACATCAAGCAATGGAAACCTCTCGTGCCAAAGAAGATGAGAAAATGCCCTGCCAGAATAACATGTTTTTTGTTGCCGAGAAGTAGATGAACAACTTCCGTGGACTCACCCTTCCCAAGTGTTATCATATGAAATCCTTTGTTGAAGTCCGTGCTGTTGATACAGCTGGTATTTATGAAATAAGTACTGTCCAGGTCAAACCCAGCTTTGTGCTGCCATGTACTGTACAGGTTTTAGCCGACTTTAAAAGCATTTAAATTCCGTGACTCATTTTGATTTATTTTCGGAACGTCACTGTCTTACTGTCATACTTGTGCCCCTCCCCCACCAAAAAAAAAAGAATGGAGTAAAGTTGACATGATGATATCCATATTCCAAGCACTGTGAGAGTTTCGTAGTCAAACATTGCCTCTGTGTTGTATAGTCAGGGCTCGACACTAGCACTTGCCCGCTTGCCCGGGGCAAGTAAAATATCATGTTGGGCAAGTAAAAATTGAAAATGTTAAAATTTACTTGCCCGACTGAGCAAGTAAAATTTTGATCCTGAAATGGGCAAATGTCCAAAAATCTTACCAAAAATAAACAAAATATGTCTAGAATTGTGTTCAGTTAATGCATTCTAACTTTCATCATTATTTTGTTCATTGTACTAAATTATATGACACTTTAAATCATAAATCTTACCATTTGCAACCCCAGAAATAAAATAACAAATGTCCAATGTCCAAAGGCCATATTGGTTAAAATTTTTGGGCAAGTAAATATTTGAAAATGATAATTTCACTTGCCCAAAGGGCAAGTAGGAAAAAAAGTTAGTGTGGAGTAGTGTTGCACGACTTCAGCATTTTAGAGAGTCGACTAGTCGCCCACCAATAATCGCGACTCCGACTATTAGTCGACTATCGGTGTTAACGTCTTAGTGTGTTCAAGATTGGTGGTGTTTGGTGCATGGGTGTCGCGGTCGGAGTCGTGAGTGCAACGTATACGGCACAC
>JZLH01S0020104.1:45559-71393 GCA_001188425.1 Eucidaris tribuloides | reverse complement strand
CTCTCTTAGTCGGCGTATCAACTTTTCACCTTCCCCTCCTACATCTAGCTGATGCGGGACAGTCATGTAATAGAGTAATTGACTCGTTCCAATTTGGATTGGTTCCAATGCCACCAGTGCCATTAATAGCACATGAATTAACAAGATTTTGGCAGGAAAAAGGATAGCATCTTCATGTGTACATCACAGGGAATTTCATTTATAAGAAAATGTGGGAAATGACCAGCATATTGACAATATTGATGCCCGAGGACAGATAAGGATAAATATATCATGAATATATCAAAATGCCCTTATGGATCCTTCCCTGAAATCGTGGTTTGATTGGTTTTCTGTATGTGATAACTAGTATGTCCCCTTCCTTCACTGACAGGGTGCCCCTAGCAGTGGCAGTGGAATGGGGATTGGGGGTGGGGGAGGGGGAGAGGGGGGGGGGGAGCCCGAACCACGTGTAACAACAAAAATGTTGCACATGGAAACATGTTACACACATGCATGTACAGTATGCATGCACACACACAAACATGTTATTCTAGCTGGAATACTATTATCTGTATTACATTTATATTTATTTATTCATTTGTTTACTTATTTATTTATTTACTAATTACTTAGTCTGTTCTTGTTTCATTCATTGTCACACCAGACATTAAAAACCAGCATCAAATCTACCAAAATTATTAACCCATTGGAAACGCTTGATTTTGCTGTAACACATATTTCCCATAGACTACAACATGAGATAGTTCGTACTTAGTCTCCAACGGGTTAAAAATGACATTATAAGATGTTTAACCCTTGGGGTACTTCGTTCGCCAATTTGCACAGGTCAATAAATGCACTGGAGACAATGAGAAGGGATTTACAAATCCGTCTTAATCCTTTCACTGAATACAATACCCTTCTCGTAGTTCCAGTAAGTCATTCATAAAAATGTGTGCCTTATTGTGCAAAAAGTCAAATTGAATTAAAAAAAACTGAATTGAACCTGAAATTCACTTTAAAAATGTGGCAAATATAGAGTTAGATGATCAGCAAGCAAACATCACTATCCCATTCCCACATATGCCAAATGTTGACACTTATATTTTTCATGAATTTCTTAAGTATTGTAAGTGTTTCACATTGTTTGATTTAACAGGGTATTTAATAAATGCTGTACATGTAAGTCTTAAAAACAAACAAAACACACAACCACCAAAATTCATTTTTCACCTTTTGCCACATCATACACTATCTGTGGTACATGTACCTTTTGTACACTAACTTAACATGAGGCACAAAGCATATTCTTCCAAAATTTGATTCAGAATCCAGGTAGACCCTGTAATTATCATGCCTCAAAAGATTTTCTGACTGATCAAATTATTTATTTACCTATTTAGATATATCAATTATCTATTTATTTAATCTACTACTTTATCCATGTACTGTTATTTCATTTATCTATTTCACTTAATTTATTTATTTAAATTGATTTAACTTATCCACTTATACTCATTTTATATTTATTTACATATTTAAAAAAAATCTTTTAATATTATTTGGAATGTATTTACTCTGGGCTATAGGCCTATATTTTGCTGGTTTCTTTCAATGAGATAGTGTTTTAGATGTCCGTCGATGCATTGGCAAGGGACTACTGCTACTAAGGGTTATGAAAATGACCTTTATGGGGTTAATATATGGGGATTGAAGTCTGAATTACACCCACCAAGACTGGAAAGGAAATTGAATGTGGTTAAAAATAAACCAGACTAGAAGAAGATCACAAGGGGATAAGTCACAGTAGGCGGAAGAGTTTTGACAGAACACCCTGGCTTCGGGCAAGTCGATGGGAATTAGCTTTGAAGTTAAAAAAAAATGAAAATAAAAAAATCAGAGACCAAAAATTTTGGGATGATTTCTTAGTGATAAATGGTTCGTTTGTGTTATTAAATAAACTCCAAATTAAATTTATAAATCAATTATCAATGTCAGTCATCATTATCAATCAACATACACTAACAAGGGTTTATCACAGGAGCTATTCACAGAAAATTGCACTTACAGTGGAGAGAAATATTGACCATAAAATTAACAATAACACAGGGTAGTTAGCCCTGGCTTCGGGCAAGTCGATGGGAATTAGCTTTGAAGTTAAAAAAAATGAAAATAAAAAATCAGAGACCAAAAATTTTGGGATGATTTCTTAGTGATAAATGGTTCGTTTGTGTTACCAAATAAACTCCAAATTGAAATTTATAAATCAATTATCAATGTCAGTCATCATTATCAATCAACATACACTAACAAGGGTTTATCACAGGAGCTATATATATTATTGACCATTTATGTATTTCACAGAAAATTGCACTTACAATGGAGAGAAATATTGACCATAAAATTAAACAATAACACAGGGTAGTTAGCTATATTTGGTTTGTATAACACACCAGTTGAAGTTTTTCATTGCAATTTGAATTTTCTAAATGGAATGGTGTGTTGTAGGGATGCCAATTTTCAGGCAAAAGCTTGAATTCAGGCCCTGCCACCCTGACAGTTCATTTTAGGCAATATTTTAGGCCTTTCAGTGTACAACAATGCTCATTGTAGTTGATTTTCAGGACATCTCTGAAAGTCTAGCTGGCATCCCTGGTTGCTGGTTGTAGCAAGCCGTAGTAAACATGATTAGTCATCTGAATAAATCTAAATTTAGCATTTGATGTAGAGGTACATGCATATGAGGTGGGGGAAGGGAGCATAGTATAGAGCTGTGTGGAAATTCCAACAGATGCAGTCACTCACACACCCTCTTGAAGTACATGTATGTGAACATTTCTTACAATAACTACACTGCTGTATTTAAGCAGTTTTGTTTTCGTTTCTTTATATATATATTTTTTTTACTGTTTGAATGAACATAACACAATCTATTTATTAAAGACACTATATAACAGTGTGGAAGCCTTATTTAAAAAATTGTCAAACCTTGCTTTCTGACATATCTGGTAGTGTTTGGATGGACAAATAAACACCTTAGAACACAAAAGTTTGAACAGTTATGCTGTCACTAGTACAATATGTGCAGATTCAAATTGGTACATTAATTTCCTATCGGGCGATAGGAAATTCTGCAACACAGCAGTCTATGGGGGAAAGCTGGAATGGTCTCTCAATGACTTTTACTTTTTTAAAGCACTTACTGATCGTTTTAAACTGCAATTTTTTCAGGGCTTCATTTTTAGACCATGTCAGAGACACTGGTAGCATGGGGAATCATGCAGCTCAGATTTTTTAAACTGGAAACACTGTTATACAGTGCCTTTAAAATACAATGTACTGTATATGTACATAGTACGTACATAGTCAGGTAACATTAAAAAATGTGTCAATAAAGTAAGTAAAATGAAAAAAATCAGCAAAATTGGTAATGGTTGGCAAAACATGTTTGGAATTTGTTACCTAGCACTTTTCCCATTCCAATTTATGATTATAAAAAAAAAAAATTCAAATTTATTGTTATCTTCTTAGATGTGATACGTTTGTATCTAAAGCTTTGATTGTGAACTATCATTTGTATAAATTGCGCCAGAATTATGTAGTATGCTTTCCAGAGAATTTGTTTACTACATAAACCCTTTTGGCCTTTGCTTCAACAATTCGCTTTCATTTCATGTTATTGTTGTATGACTTCTTAAAATATATGAAAGTATGCATGTATTTGTTTATATCTTAAATATTTTTATCTTGAAATGAAATGATCTAATGAATAAATAACCAATTGAATTGAATTGAATTCTAGACCTTCAGCCTGTAGTAACATTGTTTTAACCAGGAAGGGAAAAAATGGTTGTTCCGTCTCATATTCCAGTCACGGTAGAACAGGGAGCTAAATCACTACTGCTTGTGCTCTCAGAGGCCTACACTACATTATTCATGTTCTAAGTTTTGTTAACATCAACATTGTTCTTTTTTGGGGGTGGGTGATGGGGGGGGGGGGACATGTGCTTGATAAATCCTTACACCTGCATGTTTCTGTGGGTGGTCTTCCTTGGTGTTCATATGGGTAAGATCATGGATAACAACTCTGTGGTAAGATTTCTCTGATCTCTGTATGCAAGTGGACTTAAAGAGGAAGTCCAGTCAAAGATATTTTGAATAAAACTAGAAAAATCAGAGGAAGTAGATCAGTGAATGTTAGAGAAAAGTCAGAGAAAAATCAAGATATATGAATTGTTGAAAATTCCAGAGATAATCACAAAATTTGCATCATTTTGACATTTCCTGTGAGCAACTCTCCATTTGTTTAATACACAAATTTTACTGGATTTCCATGGAATTTTATGTGTGAACACACATTATACACTTAATGTTTTTGTGAAATTAACATTGTATTAATGGCATCAAGTAGAGACAATCAACTATGCTACTAAATATATACTAAATTATTTACATGTAGTATAAGACCCAGACCATTGCAAAATGCATACAGAATAACTTTTAGTTCTGTACATTGAAAAACAAAATCTAATACAAGCCTAACACAAACATTGATGACATTCATGCATGTCTCATCAATGACACTTGATAAATGATCAGGTATATTGTTATCAGTATTATTATTATTACTACTACTACTACTTCTACTACCACTACTACTCCTACTACTGCTACTTCTATTACCACCACTTCTAAATGTACACTACTACTACTAATGATAATAGTACAATAAGTAAAAAAAAAATAAAAAAATAATAATAATAAATAGTAACAATACTACTGCAATAAATCATCATCATCTCTGTTCTGACATACATGTACTGTCCATTAACTTCTCCATCCTGTCACATTCCTTGGTGTATATATAGTATATATACTTAGTACGTGAGTAAGATCGACTTCCTTCTTGCAACCCCTCCCATCCCCTTCCCCAGCCATTTTTGAATGCAGACATTGTTAGACATTGTCTGCTAGCTAGCTTGGTGACCCTTTCTTTAACTCGTTACATGTCATGGTCTCCAACTGCGGCTTTGAAATCATTGGAAATCTGAAAGTATAATCTTAGTTAATCAAATAATTTTTAAACAATCTTTCATAAAGTATGATGTTGTCTACACCCCACCCCAATTCTTCAAGGGGTGGGGGAGGGAGGTATCACTGACATTTTGCCACTGGTAATCTACATTTTTCTCATGAATTATTTAGAATCGTATTAGGTTTGATGTTTCCTGATGTAACAATGTTGTACTTTTTGATTAATTGAGGAAAATATGTCAGATCCACCAATAACATATCTACCTTTCCTTTTTACCTTTTCAGAATTCTTGTTCAAAATGTACCGTTATTACTTACAGCAAACAGGTTGTGATAATTTGCCCTTTTGTCTTGTTGTTTCACCATATTTTTATGACAGGTACTCAGGTTCTTTGAGCTTTCTTTACAATCCCGTAAGGTGAACTTAATAGCAACAGATTACGAATATGGGGACACGCAACGCCACTTTCTGCCGATCGACTCGCGGATACGACAGATCACAGTTTCTGTCAGTGGAGATGGACGAAATGTCATTTTGAGAGATAAGTATGGTCAGTATCAGATTCTGAATGTCTTTCCTTTTCTTAAGTTAATGAAAAATCTTGGGGGGGGGACCCCCAAGATTTTTGACTATATTTTACAATATAGCATCCAAAGCGTTAATAAGGTGTTAAGGTTATCTGAATTATACCTCAGCAGAAAGATCAGACTCTGTAATTTTGTGGATTATCACAGCTAGTGGGTGAGCAATACAGAGATGCTACATTTCTGGAAATTTCTTGAATTCCTGATTTTTCCGAAGAGATAAAAATTTGCCAGAAATTTCTGGATTTACTGATTTTTTTGTTCATAAAGAGGAAAAGATCTGTAGTGCAAACTTCAGAATTTTGTTATATTTTGCAATTTCTTTTTTATAGGTTGCGAAGGCATTGTAAAAAGAATTGGGGGCTTGTCCGGGAAAGTTAGTGTAATATACTTTATTTGTTCCTTGGGCTTGGTCACTCCACTCTCTCTCATGTGGATTTCAGGAAAGTTGGAATACTACCTGTGGCATCTCTGAAGAACTCTCTTCATAATCACACCAATGTACATACCTAGAGATTAAATATCAGATATTAACATTTTCAGTGGTAAAGACATCTGTTAAATGAAGCTCATCGTACCCAAATAGATGTATCAGTATCTTTTTCTTCTTGGTAGTCTTTAGTAAGTCGCACATCACATGCATTTATTGTTTTCCTGTAACTCCTAAAACCAAAAATTAACCAGAAATATTTACCACTTCTTATTTTTGTGCCAGGTTCATGCTGCACGAAATGTATGAAGGCTTCCATAAGTGAAATATTCCTGGGTATGGGTATAGGTATTCCTGGGAATGTTAAATTGTCATTCAAAAGAAATCCATGAAACACAAAATATCTTATTTTCATCATGTTTGTGGCCGTGATAATATTTTGGCTTTCTCATGTTTCAGGCAGAGATATCCCAATCTTGCATTCGGAACAATACGTGGAAGGTTCTCAATACATGGAAGAACATCTGACGTTAGAAAATGTCTACGTGATAGGCATGCAAGAGCCGGAGCCTGGCATATATGAGCTGGTCACGGAAGCTGCCGGGGAGCACACAGTGCGTGTTACGGCAATCAGCCTGCTGGATTTTGCGTTTGGGTTTGCACGGAATCCGACAGAGGACATCAGGGAAACATTCCATAGACCACTCAAAGGTATGACGTACAGTCATGAGAACAGTATGTTGTAGAAGGAAGTCTCAAGAACAGTATGTCGTAGAAGTGCAGTCATTAGAACAGGGAAATTTTTCAATTTTCTGAACAAAAAGCTTGTGACCATTTGAAAGATGTATAAGACTGTCATCTTGATAAATGCTGTACTGTCTCAGGGGGGCTCATTGTGTCCTTATGTGAAAATACCTGAGCAACTGTTGGCGGAGCACTCGTCAAGTCATCTTTCTCATATGTACATGTGTATATTGATGTCGCTCTCTGTATTCTAAGATCGCAACTGCTGATCTGTAATTTCAACAAATGTCAGAAAAAATAAACCAGTGGGACTTGAATCTGTCATCTACAGCTCTCCAGGCTGGGACAATACCACTAGGCTATCCCTGGTTGCCGATATTGACATGATGAACATACATATAGGAACAAATACCAAGGCTTTCAATTCTAAGATTGTTTTGTTAAAAGAAAGGGGTTATTCAGAGAGGTGAAATGTGATTTAATAGATTTTTCATATGTTTCTCTCTGTATTCTAAGATCGCAAATGCTAATCTATAATTTTAATGAACATGTGAGAAAAAAATGAACCAGTGGGATTTGAACTTGTCATCTACAGCTTTCTGGGTTGCAACAGTACCACCAGACTATCCCTGGTTGCTGGTATTGATACAATGAAAAAAGAAACAAATATTTATATTTTTCTCTTGTTTTCTTGAAGGCGTCTCATCCTATCTCATGATCGAGGCTCAGGATCTGAATCCTCCTGGTATCCTCAACAAGGTGGAGTTCCTCAACCTGAGAGGAGAAACCATCTTTGAGGGTGAGTTGACTCCGAGTCGGACCAACCCCGACGTCTACTACATCCCCAGGACCACTCCTCCTAACGAATACTTCCACATCAGGGTGTCCGGTATCGACAGCAGAAATTTCCGGTTTCAACGCATCACCAAGGCGGCCATCAATCCCCTTGTTCCAGGTGAGAATACTGCGGCTGAATATGATTTCCTTTGATATCCTTTCATTTGCTGATGGTGAATAAAGTCATGATAAACCTGCTCTACACAGACAGTGAATACAATTGTGATTAACTGGTTCTTTGGTATGTGCTTGTGATCAAGCTACTCCAGGAGTATGATAATATGGGCAATTCCATGATTAGTTACATTACACTTTATGACAAACTTTACTCAACATTTGGCTCTTACATGACTATGCTTTGATATTTTCTTTCTGTTTTGGTACTGTCAATTCTCTAGACTGGCACCTGCTTCACAACATCAAGCAAAATCATGAGACATGTTTTAGTGGGTAATAACAAGAATTTTAATTATGGTTAGTTACGTTACAAAAAGAGGACATGGAAAAAAATGGCAAGTCTTTGTCCTCAAAGTTTCGTCAACATGTTTTCAACTGAAACAAACTGGTATTCATGCTATTTCTGGTGTCTTGATATGTCATTTGATTATTGATAAAAATCTGTTCATTTTTAACTACAACATCAAAAACATGGTTAGTTACTTTACGGTTAGTTACGTTACATTTTGTCCATCCACACAAATTTGTGTTCATGTCTTTTTCAGATTTAGTATGCATATGTGGGGCTTTATTACTTTCAAAACAATGAAAAGAGGCGGTTGGCATGGAAAAAAAATGCAGAATATATGATAATTTTTCATGAAACCGAGATTTCTTCACACTAGTCCCATATGTGGTATTTCATGTATGGTTCTGATTCTCCTAGAGGGTGCTGTTGAAGACATAAAATTTAGAATAGAAATGATGTCCCCCATTGTTTCTTCATGATTCACACCCATTCAAACCATTAAAATGTAATATGATTCAAGCAATTTACATAATTTGTGATTTGTCCAATAATTCATGGATTTGCCCATATGATTATTGCTTACAGATATTTTTGTGACTTTGCTTCAAGGCAGGGAAGTCTTGACAGTTTGTTTCCTTGATTTTATTATGCTCTTTGTATAGGAAATAGTAATAGTAATAAGTTTGAGCTTATATAGCACATTATATGAAATCTCTATGCGCTTTACAAATAAAAATTAAACTACAATACAAAGTTATGATGTGTATTAAAGGCAGTGGATCTCATTTGCAAACATTCCCACAGACCAGGAAAAGATAATCCATGCCCTTAGGCTATTGATGAAAGGCATGTCTGTGAAATTTGGGGGTCAGTTATTTCCTAGAATTTGAAAAATGCGAAAGAAAAACAATAGCCGTTTAGTGTACATTCTATGGTAGAAACTTTTTTTCTCACGAAAAAAATTCAAATCAGAGTCTAATGGTCACTATAATTCCACTAAAACTGAGTTTCTAGCTCCACTATTTTGCTACAGGTTCCCAGATGGCATTTTCTTCGAAATGCCATTGTATTCACACAATGTTAATTTTTAGGCATGCAAAAGAGATCCACTGCCTTTAAATCTATAAAATGTACAGTACATTGAATTACAAAATTTTACATGGTGAAAAGATATCAATCAATCAATCAATCAATCAATCAATCAATCAATCAATCAATCAATCAATCAATCAATCAATCAATCAATCATCTAGTCAATCAATCAATCAATCAATCAACCAATCAATCAATCAATCAATTAATTAATCAATTAATTAATCAATCAATTAATCAGATCAGTCACATCAGTCAATTTATCAACCAATTAATATGCACAGTCACTCACTCACTCACTCACTCACTCACCCACCCACCCACCTACCAAATCTGTCAACCAATTACAATATTTTCAGTGTCAATAGAATATGAGAAAATAAAGAAACTACAAATCCTTGAAATGCATTGTTTTTTCTTTGTGTATTTGTTAGATCCACCAAGTGTATCGATGCCCAGACTTACCAGGGGCTACTACGGGTCTACTGCTGTGCTCACGTGTGAGGTAGACAGCATGATACCCTTCCGAGTACAGTGGATGAGAAGAGGTGAACCACTCAATGGACCTGTAGAATTCACGTAAGTTTCAACATGGCTGCCTCTCGGCTGTGTCTGGAAAGGATGGGATTGGTTGTGACAGGGTGTCACATGATCAGATGAATCTTCTTGTATGTAATTCCCTTTTTTGGGGCAGGAAACTGGCTCACACAGCTCCAGCACGTAGGAGAATGATACTATCGGTTAATCAGTTTAGATTTTGAGATTTCCAAATTTAGTTTAGAGGAAGTCATTCTTAGAGTTGTGTTTCAACAACTTCGTGATAGAGAGTTGGGACTTTACATCCCTTGGCTGCTTGGTTCAGCTAGTTCCTTAAAGACATTGTTTAACATTGTTCACACTTGATTAAAAAAAAAATTGAACTTTTATCAACGGTCTCTATAACAATGCTCGAATTGATAAAGATACGCAGCTTAATTTACAAAAGTTTTAAAAATTATGCTGCTATTATCAAGATGTTCATGAATAAATATTGCCTTGAAAATAAATGCCTACTGGATGTATTAAACACTACAGTCTATTGAGAAAAACTGTATTTGGTGTTTTGGTAAAACCATTCACTCACAGATTTTCACTTTTTTAACACACTTAGAGACTGTTTTGAAGTGTTTAGTAATGCCTTTAATTTTCCTTTGTATAATCTAGTGAGTCCGGCACAGCTACATGGTCCATTGATAATGCTGACAGCCGCATCGAAGATATCTACACATGTGTAGCTGAGAATACAGAGGGTAGAGACAGAGCCGATACTTTGTTGGACATCACAGGTAAGATTAGTGTTCAGAGTTTTAAATAAATTCATTAAAAATTCATATTTGTGATCATCCTTGTAAAAATGTGAAATTTTGATCAACAGTTGCATCATAGAAATGACAAGTCTCTTGGATCTGGGATGATAAAGATAATAATGCTGATAGTAATGATAATGATGATGATGATAATTTTGTCATCATTTTTATTATAGTAATAATACTGTTACAACTAATATTATACCTACAACTACTAGAACTACAATTACTACTTCTACTGGTAATACAACTACTACTGATACTAGTACTACAACAGCATTACTACTGTTACTACTACAGTAGTAATAGTAATAGTAGCAGCAGTAGTCATAGTAGTAATAGCAGCTGCAGTAGTAGTAGTAGTCGTCGTCATTGTCGTAGTAGCAGTGGTAGTAGGAGTCGTGATAATGACGATGGTGGTGATAATGATAATGATGACGATAATGATGATGATGATAACAGAAATAATCACAGTAGTAATTAAAATCTTGATATTATTGATATCATCATTGTAACTGCCATTACTGCTACGTCTCTCCTAACTGCTATCATCCCTTGGCCAACAGAGCCCCCACCCATCATTGGCAAGCCTACCAATATATCAGTCCTCCCTGGTGGTGATGCTGTCTTAACCTGTCGAGTCACCAGCACGGTGGAATACAACATCACGTGGGACAAGCCTAACACACTCGTTTCTCTACAGGGACATAACAGAGTAAGTTGGAGTGTTTCGATGCTAACCTTTGTAGGCTTGTAGTCAAAGTATGCTAAAATGAATGGCAAATATCTTGACATTATTGATTACATCGAAATGTAAACATACATGTAGTCCATTCTTGGAAAGTGTGACACAGTGCCCCTTATTTAGGCTTTCTTCATCACCATGTACCATAATTCTTACAATACTCACAATGTAACTTTTGTATTCCTGTTAGTTGCCAGATACAGCTTCCTTTAAAAGAGTTTACAACTGATTTGTTTTTCCCCATCAGGTGAGTATTATGCAGAATGGATCTCTCTTCATCACTGATGTACATCCTGGAGATGCTGGCTCCTACCGGTGTGTGGCTGAGAATGAAGGTGGTCCCACCAGTGGCTACGTCCATCTCTATGTGCAAGGTATGCATACCTGCCAAGCAGTACGGATTTATCCGGGCAGTTGTGTTCTTATTACAATTATTAGGCGGTACGGTAAACAATAAAAAGATTACATAATAAAAGAAATGAGATTAGAGTGCGAATAAGAAAAATATTCAAACAGCTGAACCAAATAATTTCTTATGAGAAAAAGCATGAATAAAACAAACCTTTTGTTCCGTCACTCACCAGTGAATGAAAACACGTCATTTCCATTACAATTAATTGGCATTGTATTAAACTCACTATAGTAACCAAGGCATTTGATTCAGTAGTTTAATTTATTTTGGACATTCATGTTCTATTCTTATTGTAATCTATGTTTTTGTTGTTGAATGCACCGCCTAGTAACCTTAATAAGAACAGAACTGCCCTGGAAAAATCCGTACTGGTTGGCAGGTATGGGTATGTCTTGTCATTACCCAATAGTAGACAAGTTTATCTCACTGGTTGTATGTGACAGCTTCTCATGAACCATCAAACTGAAACTTTAGTTGATAAAATTGTTGTTTTTGGCCTTTTTTAATCCATTGGCAATTGGAACCGGGTGTGCCATGTGTTAAAGGGAGAAGGAGCCAGCAACTAACGGGCATAAGTTAAGGAAAAATTTGAGTTCTTGCCAACCAATCAGATCGCACGTGAACAGGTCTGGAGCTGACCATGCGTGACCAATGCATGCCACCCGACGTGTGTTAGTCGCGCCGTGGTAATGTATGCACTGTGTGGATCGATAAGCTCCTCCCACTGTAGCTGTTTCTGCAAGTTTTGTTTTTTGAAGCTGCATTTATCACTATGTACCATAATTTTCACAATAATCAACTCACAATGTCATTTTGTTCTTAACTTATGCCTGTTAGTTGCTGGTTCCTTCTCCCTTTAACTCTATTGAGATTACAAAATCTCGGAGACAACGTGTTGATAAGTTCTAGATGTTTTCTGCATTGTCTTAACTCTATTTTAATTGGGCTATTTCAGACCAGGTTTGTGCGGGGGGGGGAGTCAATTTGACCACCACTTCACATCTCGGCCGCAGATCGCGCGATCGCCACAAAAATTTGCATGTGCATAAAACCAAATGTAAACTACAAGACTGTATAGTAAAATTCAAGAATTTTTTTTTAATTTTTTAAGTAATTGATTATGCAAATAAGTGTATGAAATTATGTTTTCGCCTATAACTCACATACAATAGCTAGTAGAATGCTAATTTTTGGTCAAAATATTCATTTTGCCATTTATAACAATTATCTACAAAAAAATTGCAAAATCAGAATTATTTTCTTAAGTATTTTATTGTTTTGTGAATTTCTTATGTATTTCCTTGTTTTTTCGACCTTTCGCTTTTCATTGTTTTTTTGATGAACTTTGTCGGGGACACTTTTGCGATCATAAACAGCATAAAATTAATCCATTTCAACCAGTAAATTAAAGTAAAAATAATCATACATGTATGATTTTTGGCTGAAAACACAATTTGCATTGATTTTGTACACAAAATCACGTTTTTTAGCAATTTTTGGGGTGACATGCATATATAAAAAGTCGCGTAGCGTCGTAACGGTATGTTCAATTTTTGCGAAAACGGTCTCAAAAGATGCGCAAGACTTGAAAGTAAAAAGTCAGCAAGCAATGTGGTCAAAAAATTTTGCGCGGCGGAGAAGTTGCGAAATTCGTCGAGGGGGGACCCCCCCCCCAGTTAATATAGGGTTAAATTTAGGAAGTTAAAACTAGGAAAGTGTTGTTTTGGGGGATGAGGGTTGACCTTCAACTTGAAGTGCTATTCAGTGGAAAGGTTCTGTGAATTAAATGCCGTGACCCAACGAATACCCATACAGGAGTTGACACAAGGAACCTTCTGAATTAGATTAATTCGTCGCTTGTCCGGCAGAAGGGCCTTAGCATATGTTCCCAGCAGAAGAGCCTTAATAGTTAATTTTCTGTAATTTGAGAAATATATAGACTGACAGAAGGATCTAAGAATATCACACTACTCGATTTCATGTGAAGAGAGCCAATGGTTTTAAAGTGAGAGGCAATTAAAAGTGTAAGTCCTTGTACCAGGAACATTTGCTAGGGTCCTTCTGCCAGACAACGGATGAATTGTCACCCCACTAAATCCTGACACCTACCTTTGTAGTTCTCCCTAATGATAAGCACCTAAATATGAGATAATCTTTTACCCAGACAACTAGCCCTTGGATAATTGTCCTAGGGGGAGATGCCTAGGAGGGAGATGTCCAGGTTGTCCAGGTGGGGGGGGGGGGAGAGTCTTCGGTGGTGAGTTTTGTGCTCCCTTAGGGATCAATCAGGGGAGAAACAATAAAATTTTATTTTTGCGGGGCTAGATCTTTCAGTCTGATTTAGTTATTTAGTATTTTATACATTGACAACCCCTATGAGGAATATTAACTCTAATGTGCCAATTGCAAATCACACACCACACAACAACTACACCACACCCACCCACAATGCCCATATGAGCGCTGTAATTTCTTCTGCATATTTCAGAGAGTTAAAGGACTGTTTCGTGACTTAGGGCGGTAAACTAGGCCCCTCAGCCTCAGTGTATTTCCTACGACTGGGGGTGAATTGCCTGCGGGGAGTGGTGATCTGTCTGAAACCACTGGAAAGAAATGTAGGAGAGGGAGTTGTTCTACTGGACAAAAACAAACAGGCCCCCCCCCCCAACAACAAAAAACCCGGAGGGGCGCGCGAGAGAGCAGACGGAGCGTGTAGGGATTCACCCTTTATTTTACAGAACCTCCTCAAATAAATGGATGCGTGTGGAGGGGCAACCGGCGACGTTTCTGGCGGGCCAGAAATCTGACCCTGAGTGTTCGGCCTTCTGGTACCCCTGACGGCACGGCTCACCCAGATCCGGCTGGCAGATGAGAATGGAGAGGACCTGCTGTATTACCAGAGGCAACCCGAGGGGAAGTGGGTCCACGTATCACCATGCAAGCAGCGCCGAATCGAAAGGGATAATATACTTGCATGGCAACTTAGAACGGCAGAATCCGATCTGCTGCATTGTCTATATCCGTCTATCAACGGTACTTTAAATTACTTTAAATTCGTCAAAATTAATACCATACATACCAGTCATTAAAAAATCATAACAACGAATGTCATACGTGGCAAATAGAACAGACAAAAGGATAGTCTAACCTGTTGGAAGACTAAGTACGAGTTATCGTGTTTGGGGCTATGGAAAATGTGTGTTATAGGTGGAACAAACTCCAAAACTTCATCTCCATTGGGGTAATAAAGAGAACACTTAATATACACAGACATAATGTTGAGACAAATCACGAAGTGAGTATGGGATTCAATTTAAAGATTAAAAAATCTTGGTTAGCTTGATCCCATAATACATAGTACTTTCAAAAATAAAGAAATGTAAGTAATTAAACAACATGAACACGCTGACTTACAAAGGAGACCAATACAGATAAAATGGTAAGGATCCATAACAACGCCCCTTTTCCTAAACGCTAGAAGACATCAGAAACCATTTACTTTTAAAGAATGTGCATGTTGAATGAGATGATGAGATGATCTAATAATAGTAATGATGGTGGACATTTTATGATGTGCTGAAATCCACCAAAACATAGGAGCTCATGGCACAGTAGGATAAAATTCACTGGAAAACATAAGCATCACTTAGAAAAGAATATAACTGAGATGTCCAGTGAGAGAGTCAGGTTTTTTCATGCATGAAGTCAAGGTTAAAACAGATTTCTTGCACGAGCCGATAATCTGCCGTGACCTAGGCGGAAAATCTGTAGTACTGTAATAATACTGCATATTGCTAAGTACGTGGAAATCCTATAGAATTTGCTACTATAGTGATTTTGATTTGAAGAAATTATTGACTATAAGGGGTGATAGATTGACAGATATCAAATGGAGTGTTGTGATTTAGAATTATAATCTGGGCCTAGAGAGAAAGTAAAAACTCGGTATCTTCATGCTTGGATTCCCTTAAAGTATATTGTAATAACAATGTTTCAGTTTAAAAAAAAATCTGAGCTACATGATTCTCGCATGCTACCAGTGTCTTCTATCCGGTCTACAAAATGAAGCCCGTGAAAAAATTGCATCGTTTGCAACTGATCATAAGGATTGAGAGGACCATTCCATCTTTCCAACATAGACTGCTGTGTGTGGGAAGAGGTGTGAGTGAGGGCTGGAGAAATAATCTTAATGTGCCCACTTTAGGCAATCGCTGCACATATTGTAAGCTAGTGACGAGAGTAATGTCTGAACTTTTGTGTTCTAGGGGGTTTATTGTATCCATTCAAACACTGTCAAGAGCTGTCAAGATTGCAAAAGTTCAAACAGTGCTTATATAGCGTCTTTAAGTAAACAAATTCAAACCAAACTATTTCGATCCTGGGAGATCTACTCAGCATCTGATGTACTAGTTGGTGTATATTTCACACTCACTTGGCTTCTTCAGGCATTTCAGTGTTCCCGCCAATCAATGTCACTCAAACCTGTAAACACTTCGCAGCTCAGACAACACTAATTTCAGCCAAGAACACCCACGCATCAACATGACGAAGTACAATAAATCTACCCACCGCAGCCAGACCGGCACCCTAGGTCGTCGCCAGCTCCGGGAAGTACCCAGCCCCCCAGGTCATTGGTTTAAAGGGGAACCGGGGACCTGAGCCGAGGTGACCTATGCCAGGATCATGCCGAGGCGTTGACCCTGTCATCACGGATGTACAGGAGCTCGGGACGCGGGCCAATACACCTGTGTGGCCGTCAGTTAGTCGTGGCGCAGCACTCACAGAGCGTCATCTGGATTGCGTGGGACTGTAAGTACCAAACGCATGCAACCATAACTGAACATTAAAATATATAGCATCGGATAGACTGTAAAGTGAAATTTTTGCGGCCGATTAATTCTTCGCGCTTGGGCCAAGTTTGATAAAGATTTCGCGAGTGTTTTAAGGTTTGCGGACCAGAAAATCAGAGGCAGAGCAACCACAAGTTGGCATAGTGCTGCTTGCAGCCAGCCAATGCATGTTACACAATTGGTAACAAGATATGAAGAGACACTGAAAGGAGTATAAACAAATCATAATTGATTTGCTTTGGCCAGAAAAATCCTCAGTGTGTTCTTATTTTCACCAATCATCCATGAGCGTCGAACGCAGGGCAAAAATTCCACTGCTGCGATATATTCAATGTCATTACAGAATTTGAAGAAAAACAGAAATAAATCAGATAGAATAAGTAAGATACATGTACAGCAAATAAAGTATGTGATAATTAGGTGAAAAATGGAATAGGAATAAAGTAATAAGTCATAGTAGATATAAGTGAAGTTTATAAAGTATAAATCAAGTTTGAAATTAGAAATTAAGGGAATAAGTAATAAATGAATTTACTATACATCAGCGGCAAAGTGTGAATTATTTACATCAGTTAAGTAAATGGGTCATTATAGGGTCCATTGTTTTGTTATTAAAAATTGTAGACGAATTGATATTGACAACATGATAATGTGTTTGAATGGAGCTAATAAATAAACCTAATGAAATATTTGCACAAAGCAGGCAGTCTTTTTTAGGGGAGGGGGGGTGGGACTCGGAATGGTGCGTTATCAATTTTCACTTTTTAAAAGGTCCAATGATGCTTTGAAACTGCATTTTTTTCATGGGCCTCAGTTAAGTTAATCAGACCGTATCGAGAGATGCTAGTAGAGGGATTTATGTAACTCAGAAAGTTTTAAACTGGAAAGTGTTCCAACGCAATGCGCCTTAAAGATCATTGTATATTCAGCTTGGTCCTAGTTTGTCTCACCTTGATGTAAACACTTCGATGAGGTCATGCGGAGGGAAGTGCTGTCTAATCGACAAGATCATAAAGATTAGTGTTGACGATTAGACAGTAAGCAGGGCCATTATGGGACGGAGTGCTCCCCAAGTGTGTAGCTCCAGTAAAACTATAGAAACAGATCTGCGATGCTTTCGCCCATCGTTGAACGTCAGAAATATTAGTTGCTGGGCAACAAGAACTGCAGTTCTAGAAGAATTAACAAATGAGGGACAATGAGGACCTTCTTAAAGGGGCAAAGGCAGGTGCGTGCTCTGTATTCTTTTCCCTCGTGTACAACTTGGCTACTGAAATTGGTCCTGGGTTCATGGCTATTCATCTCACGTTAAGGTTTCGCGATATTGTCGCGCCGAATGAGCGTTCCCGTGACTGTTTCCTCTTGAGCAAACCACTTATTGGAAGGGTACACATAAGCTCGAATTTGAAAATTTCCAATTTCTCAATGTCATGTGACTTGAGGCTGTTTTAAACCCTGCGTGATCCAAAATAAATTATAAAACTGATATTAGAAATAAGTGTTGTGGTGGTCCTGTGACATTTAAGCAATAACAATAGTATGTTTCTCCATCCATACATGAAGGGGGGGGGGTAGTAGTAAGCCAGCCATAAGGGGGGGGTACTGGGTAATCACATCCATATGGGGGGGCCGAAGGAGGTTGAATGGTAAGCCAGCCATAATGGGGGAGGAGGTATGCGGTAATCCATGCATATGGGGGGCTGGTTGCGGGCGGGGGGAGGGGTATGGTAAGCCAGCATATGGGGAAGGAGGGTATCTGTAGTCCATCCATACTGGGGGAGGGAGTGTATGGCTAAAAGCAGCCATTATATGGGGAGGGGTATGGGTAATCCATCCGATATACTAGGGAGGGGGTTGTGTACGACAGCTATGATAGGGAGAGGGGGTATGGGGTAATTCATCCAGTAATGATGGAGGTGGTTAAGTGGAACGGCAGGCCATCATAGGGGGAGGAGGTATGGCTAAGCATCCATATTGGAGGGGGGGGGAGTTGGTAAGCCAGCCAGTATTTGGCGTGGGGGGGGGTTTAGTGGTAAACCAAGCTATATTTGGGGGGGGGCGGAGTAGTGGTAAGCCAGCCTTATGCCCAAGTCCTGGGCTGTAAGTTACACCATTTCCTGCCCCACAGCTCATGAATGTTGATAAGGATTATATGTGTCAACAATGTTAAACGCGACAATGACCTGACTTAGGAGCTTATTGTAAACATAATGCTGTGGTTGTTCTTGATGTGCCAATTATAATCTTGTTAAATCAACATTTCCCATCAAATAAAAAGATATAAGTGGCGCAGTAAGGATGTCTGAGTCTCGAGCAAATTTCCTGATGTATTGCATGTTCTGCTTACCTGACCATGTTTTTAAAGCCCACCAGGTTAACAATGGCCACAGTTAAAAGAAATGTCACTACATGTACATAAGCTGCTTAATGTCTTTGATATCGGTCTATAAAATCGGAAGCCCTGAAAAATTGTCTTTATAAATGATTTTTTAGTGCCCTGTAAAAAAGTGAACTCTAACTATCGAGTATGGTTAGACGCGAGAGATCACCATGCCTATTTCCTCCTAGATTTGCTATTTCATGTATATCTTGCCATGGCAGCAATAACTTCCAAACTTTTGTTTCTTAAGTAAAGCAGTACTATGTAACTCAGATATTCACAGTTTGACGATGCCTAATAATTGAAGCTCCACATTGAGTTAGCCTATCCATGCTTGTTAAGGTGATGTTAAGATAAAAGAGATACCCTGTGCTTAACATTTTTAAAATGTTCAAGACTTCGTCGTCAATGATGTTAAATAATCTTGTAGGGGTATTCAGATAGTTAAACTAAAGTACCCATATGCCAGTTTTCTTTGTACTGGAGATTGGGGTGTTCTTTTTTTGCCAGTAAAAAAAACACAAAACAAAAACAAAAATACTATCTATGTAAAAAATGTCGATAGATAAATAGTAAATGTAACCAAAAAAATTAAAAAACATAACACAACATCCTACCAACCCCCTCGCCCCTCCCAAAAAGAAGAAGAAGAAGAAAATTTGTTTGGGATGGAAATTGATCTGGCTGGTAAAGTGATATTTACGCATCCTGACATATATTAACGCAGTTGCCTCCGAGATCGTATAATTCCCATAAGTTTAATCACATGTCATCAATACATTCGACGCCAGTACCAAGCAGGTTAAACCCACCTTTTTAAATCACATATCACGTGCAATGTTGTTGTTTATATACATGTAGCTGGCGTTAAGTTGACAGGAGCTTATGTTTGAATAGCTGTCTGTCTGGCTTCTCCGCCGCTATTGAGAGGTTAGTACATTCTGTATGTTCTTCCGAGTTACTCTGTTAAATTTGGAACATCAACGGCGTGATGAGGAAGTGCTTCGGAGTCTCTTAGCACGCGCCTTGCCTGCAGTCCTCAGTGGACACTTGTCTTCTACCTTCCTCTCCTCACTCACTTCACGGATATCCGGGCCAATTTGTTCTCCATTTGCCGGGGCTTCGCCTGCCCAAAGTGTGTCTCCTATTTTCCCCCCGACAACTTTGTAAGCGTGAGTGACTTCTGACCTTGATTTGCGCCGAGACTTGGCTAGCCAGTGATATCACCAAGTCTTCACCTAAAAGGCAAATCATACATCCCGCGAAAGTCCAAGTGAATTAGTTCGCCGTAACATCTACGATTGAATTGTTTTCGGTCCTCCACCCACACAACAATTACCTGCAGGGGAATTTTTACTGCATTGTTGCGATACGGTAATCACCCCAAACATTTCTCCCAAGTGTTAAGATGTAATTGTATGTCTTTCATTCTTCATACAGCAGGCGTGCTGAGTGAATAGGTAATCCAATCAAAGAAAATGAGAAAAAATTTTGTCTAGTCATTATGCTGAACAAATGCCAATCGTCTTTGCTACTTTTCTTGATGTAAAATTGGAAAAGCGTGCTAACTGAACGGTGATCTTGTACTACACTACTGTTACATAATGGCTGGGCATAAGTTGGTAACATTGACTCATATTGATACTGGAACTGTTTGAAGCAAAACTAGCTTCTTCAATGACAAGTTATTAAAAAAAACTGAAGATGTTATCACTTACATCTGCCATTTAGATAGTTCCTGTCAGAGTCTGTCAGTGCTTTGTTGTTATTTATTCGTGTTTCTTTTGTGGAATGCGAGCAGTGAGGGTTGATAGAACCAAAGTCATTGAGTGTTCTCTGGTCAGTGTCACTAACGGGCATCCTAAACTAGAAAACCAAATCATTAGGCTTGTAATAAGCAATGTTCTCAGTTTAAAAACATCTGGCTACACGATTCCCCATCGCTACCAGATGTCTCTGATACGATCTAAAATATGATAGCCCTGAAAAAATTGCAGGTAAATACGATCATTAAAGTGCTTTTAAAAGAAAAGTGACAATCATGGAGCGATCTATTCTAGGTTTCCCCCGTAGACTGCTGTGTTGCAGAATTTGCGCTATTGCTTGAGGATAAATTAATGTGGCCAATTTGATCTGCACATATTGCACTAGTGACAGCATAAACTGTCCTAACTTTTGTGGTTCTAGGGTGTTTTATTTGTCCATTCAAACACTGTCAGAATACTGTCAGATAGCAAAGTTCGACAATTTTTTAAAACAGCTCTTGCCACAGTGTTTATATAGTTCTTTAGCAGATTGACTGTACTATTTGACGCTGTGGGACTTGAGGAAGCTCAAATTCTAACAGAAATACGCTTCTCGTCAATGTTGCAATTATACTTCTGAATTATAATCCTCTCATTTATTTATACTTCTAGAACTGAACAAAAAATAGTCCAGAAATTATTAAATAATTATCGTTTGTGTAGAAGTTTTCACTGGTGGAAAACATGCTACTGACTGATATCAACAAGCAAAATTCAAAGAATTTTACAAATGATTGTCCGCCAAAAGTATTAGCTTCAACAATGTTAAGAAATGTGACAGTAAAGGTAGCATGGTGTTTTTGTTATTGTGGCTTTGAACTGGAAACCCATGATGTTACTCACATCCAACCACCATTCAGATCTGACTACAGACTGGTTATAATAGCAGAATCATGTCCTTCGTCTATTAATGAACGCGATGTGTCTATATTTTGGCTGTTGAGCAGGTCTTGGCTAACAATAAGGATATGTTCCTAGGGTGGCCAAATTAAATGACTATTTTTGGTCTATTGGCCGTTTGTGGAATGGTGGTTAATGCAATACTGCATGTTGTCATTTTCACATTACACTTGTTAGCATATCTTAGGCTGACATCTCAATGTCATTGGGGTATGAAACTGACATAGATACTGGGGACCTGTCTCATCACCTGTTATCCCAGCCCCACCTTTATGCTATAATATCTGACAAAAATCCAACCTCATTTTCCTGGAAGTGGTTAATAAAGGTAAAAGGTAAAAGGTCGGCGGATTTATCGTCCCCCCCCCCGCGCCGCTCCACTCCTCCCCCCCCCCGCCGCCGATCGTCGCCACCCGCCGCCTTGTATCACTGCATAAACGCTGTCTCGCACAAACCTTCACACATTATCTACCGGACCTGACATTAGACTACGATTCAGGCGCGGCACATAATGGAAAAACATGTTTTGGCACATTCTGTTTAACACTTTGGTTTGTTGGGCCTAAAATCCAATCCAGTATGTTTGACCAGAAACTGTAGCGCGTGCATACCCTTGTTGTTTTCTATGAAAATTTAAAAAATGTGACTGACAACATCTTTTTTACCATGATTTAAAAAAGCAAATTGACTTCACAATCTCTCAAATATACAACTTTAATGAAACAAAAAATCATCAGACAGACACTATCAGAAGTAAGTAAAAAAGTGATATGGGAGCTTAATATCCTTGTTATTAATAATTTTTTGTTGTTTTGTTATCTTTTGTAATATGCTCCTCCAGAGATTTATCCGGCGCAACCACCCAAATTTGGGCATCGATTACGGAGAAAACATCTCTACTGACTCCGTCACGAGGGCACCTACCGAAGCACGTTAAGGGTCTTCTGAGAAACTTGGTCAGGGTCGCTGGCTCTCAAACCGCGAGGGTATCGCGTGTACTGATGATCGCATGCTATGTTTATTAGTGTAAGATGAATAGAATGACCTCATATTGTAGGACTGATAGTTTCCAACATACAGTCTAACCTGTAAATTGGCTGAGCACCCTGGCGAACATAGTACTTGGACCATTATTACTGAGGTGCAGAAGTCTTTGGTTTTTATGCACAGTGTTCGGGCTCTAGACTTTAACCCTATATAAACCCAACAGATTATTCAAATAGTATGTTTTTCACTGCTGCTGACTTTTATACCTACAGGGTCTCCCCTTGCTAATGGGGTAACATTTAAAGGGGCTCCTATTAAATGGTTAAATTTGGCAAAAACAACATTTCTTATGTTCTTATTGAATTTACCTCCATTTAATAGGGTACTCCTGTTAAATGGGTAAAAAAATGCCTTCGGCAAATGCCTCACCCCAATTATGTGGAGACACCAACTGTATTACACTACCCACCACTTCTACTACCACTGATACTACTAGTCACTACTAATTACTAACTACTACCAACCTACTCCACTACTGCACTATTACCTTAGCTACGAACTACCTCACTCATACTAAAACTACTACTACTACTACTAACTACTAGCTACTGACTACTATTATACAGATAACTGAGAGAGAGCTACTACAACTACTAGCAGTTTAAGTTTGCCAGTGTCCAGAGTCAGTTGGGACCAGAGTAGAAAGACTTCTGGTTGACAAACTGTATTTGATGTTGGTGAAGAGACACACGTGTTTTCCGAGAATAAGGTTTGGAAACGTCCACCTTTGACTCGTGAAAATTGGCTTTAAGTTGCTCGTGATTTATGCAAACTCAAACCAAAAAACTTTACGACACTCTTAACAATTAATGGCTAGTTTTGCGATTGAGTTTAATGAAAAGTGACTGGGTTTACAGACTGATCAGATGAATATGGCAGGTCACTGACAAAAACACAAAACCTGGTAATGTGCTGTAGTGAAAAAAAATGAATTAACCAACTTAAAAACTCCCACATCCGAAACCAGCCATACCTATTGACAGATGTCTGTCACATGTCAGACACACTTGTGTTTGATATGATATAATGTATTGCTTCTAGATTGCCCAATCAAGAGAAGCTTGAGTAAACTATTATCATATCTGGTAATCTTTAAGACGACGCTTATTCCACCGGGGTCACTGCCGGCTACTGCCCTGTTAGTCAAGTCGACCGCTTTGGTTTATAACCTTTATTTATTTCGCTGTTAAAATTATCTCTGTAATATAATGAGATTTTTGAATGATCTGCGTAAAAGGCAGGTTAAGTCCGTGCTATTATACGTTTTTTGCAAAAACAATAAAATGTTTGCTGTGGAGGTAGTGCTGCCTTGGTTTAGATCCTTGAGGCATTCATCTGTAGTAACTATTTGTAATAGACGCGCAGTTACACTACTTTTATGGCATACGCATTTAAAGCGAGGTAGTCTCAACCAACAGAGCCGATACTTGCCCGAGGCCTGCCAACGTAGCGCAACGAAACTAAATGTTACTATGCCAAGTTACATTCCAAAGTAAAGACCATGTTTTGGAACAGCCTGTTCACTTAGGCACAAGGAAGAAAAATCCATAAATTTGACCATATGCTCAAGAAAACAACTGGTGTTTGCGTGACAAAATACGTCTGAAACACATTAGATGATAGAACATATAAATTTACTAAAAATAAATCATATCCATCTTTTGTCCAACGAGATTGAATTCATTTTAAATCTTCATACTCATTTTATAATGCCTCCTCAAGCCAGCGTGCAACTGTTAGACTAGATAAGCCCTTGCCATGGTCGTACATGCTCGTTCTTGATAATTCAGCCCTGGTTTGTAATGGCATGTATACAAGTAGTGTGTATAGCAAATGACTTATCATATCACTCGATTTTCATGATTTCCCATATTCATGTCAGAGCTGCAGGTCGAGGAGCAGAGGGACGTAATGTGTGATCGCACAGAATAAACATGGGATGGTGGAGGCATTCCACCGCAGCTCCGGATCAACCAAACTCTAAGTAAGGACAAAACTGAAGTCTGTAAAACCGTTTTTCCATTGTGGGGGAGTGGGGGCAGGCGCAGGAGGAGGGGGATATAAGTCCGGTATTCGCACGAGAATGAAACATGGGATGGGGAGCATCCACACAGCTGGAAGATTACCCATCTAAGTAAGTCAACATGAGCGATTGAGAACTGGTGAGCGTCGGCAGAGTGCGGCACAAGGAAGAGGGAGAGGGGCGGGGAGGATGTACCGCATGTTGTAATTAGACACCGAATAAACAGTCGGGATGTGGAGGAGCTTCCCAACAACATTCAGCTGAGGCATCACCAACCTAAGTACAGACAAAATAGTCGCTAGACCCTGGGCGTCGGGTGCTGGAGAGGGGTAGGGGCATCAGCGTCTTGTGTGGCACAAAAATAACCACTGGGAAGGTGACGGCATCCACTACAGCTGAGGATCACCAACCGTCACGTATAGTTCAACCATCTCAGGTGAGAAGGCTGGGGTGAGGAGGGGGAGGGGTAGGGGTAAGGATTGTATGGTCTGTATTGCCCAGAATCGACATACGGATGTGAACAGCTCCACATCTGGAGCGCATCACCAATTTAAGTAAGCAAGCCAAGCAGGGAAACTGGAGTGTGGCTGGGGTGGGGGGAGCGGGGAGGGAGGGGAGGGAGAAGGCAAGGAGATGTACCTATGTCTTGATCACAACAAGTGAACATAGGATAGTGGAGCAGCGTTCGACACACAGCTTGAGGATTAACAACCTATAGTAAGTACGTCAACCATAGGTGTACCCATGGGGGGGGAGTGGGGGGAGGCGGGGATGTTACCACACTATGTCTGTATCACCAGAATAAACCTGAGATGTGGACGGCATCACACAAATGAGTGATCCCAACGCGAAGTAGTCAACATGAAGTGAAGACTGGGGTGGAGATGAGGAGGGGGGAGGGGTAGGGGGACCATCGTCTGCTAATCACACAGAATTAACATGGGATGCTGGAAGCTTCCACACAGCTGAAGATCACAATCTAATATAAGTCAACAATACGACTGAAGCTCTAGGTGGCGCGTAGCCGGGAGCATGTAAGGGATGGAGGAGGGGAGGGCGAAGGGTAGGCGGACTACATCTGTATTTTCACCAGAATGAAAAGCCGATGAGTGGCAGCCATACCCGACATGCTGACGGAATCACAACTCTAATACAG